>PVLD010031975.1:0-15154 GCA_004027595.1 Dinomys branickii
TTTAGTCACATGAACTAGATTTCTAGTTATATAACAAAATCTAAAAGAGACCAGAGGGAGCTGGGGATATAGCTCAGTGGAATAAGTGCCTACCTGGCAAGTGCAAGGTCCTGAGTTCAATCCCCAGTATTGCAAAAAAAAAAAAAAAAAGGAAAGAAAAAAAATAAAACAGACCAGAAAATTATGTGCAGTAAAGAAGTCCTTAATATGTCAATTTTACTCTCGGAGGTTGAAATTTAAAAGAGTTAGGGAAAAATAGAGAGGTAGAAGAAGAGGAAGAGATTAGAAGTACAGCTGGAGGACAAAGGGGGTCACGATAACTTTGGGACACTGGTGCAGAAGACTGGAGGGAAAGAGAGAAGAAAGGGGTAAAAAGAAGAACAGAACAGGACCACAATCACAAAGAGGCTGGACACCACATTCGCACTTACATAAGAACAAGATCAAACAAGGAAGGAGAAAAAACCAAAACCAAAAAACAAACCAAAACCACCACCACCACTAAAACGAATGAGAGAGAGAAAAAAATATTCCACTTCCAGGTTTGTTTCTGCTGTCACTGGTAGAGAACATGTGGAGACAGTCCCAATCTGTGCCAGTCTATCCCAGCAAGCCAGCAGTAGCTTTTCTGTGGGGTAGTAGGTAATCTCAGTGAGCCTGCACCTTCTGGCAGAGACCAGACCTATTTAGCCTGCAGCCATCAGCACACTTTCCTCCGGCCTGAGCTCAACTGGAAGCCACTAGATGGAGCTGGCAGCTACTCTGTGGTCTGAGCTCAGCCGGCCCCTCTCCGCGATGGTTCCTAGCCAATCTCTCGCTCCTGTGGGACGACTGAGCCCTCACCACTCACCAACAACTGGTGTAGTCCTTTATGTCCACTGCTCCCCTCCACTGCTGTGTCTGTGGAGGATTTTGGGGTTGGCAGCAGTCACCATGTGTCCGCAGGTTTGACTCCTCTTGTGCAGTGAGTCCCATCTCAGGGAGAAGGCGCCACAGGCTACCTCTTTCTTCTTCACTGAAGTTTCTCTTGGCTTCATTTCGTGTGTCAGGTCCTTACTGAGTCCAGGGGACTCAATTCTCTCCCTCTTGTCTTCCTCATGTTGCTCTATTCCAGCATCTGAATGGCAACACTCAGAGAGGCGGTTTCTCTACTTCTCACCACACTGACATTTCAGTGCCTCCTCCCAATGTATTTTATATATTGATCTTGTATATTGTACCCTTGCTGAGTTCTTTTTTTTTTTTTTTGAGACAGACTCTTACTATGCAGCTCAGGCTGGCCTTGAACTCATTATGTACCCCAGGTTGGCCTTGAACTTGAGGTAATCCTCTTGCCTCAGCCTCCCAGGTGCTGGGATTACATGTGTGTGCCACCACACCTAGCTATTTTTAATAGTTTCTAACAATTCATGTGATTTTTCTATGTGTGAGATTATGTTATTTTTGTTTATAGGAAAATATTAAAGAAGCTTATAGAATAAAAGCTATAAAATATAGGATCTTCAAACAACAAAGAACTATGTAATATATTGTACAAATGTAAGCAAAGGCTCTGAAATAAATGTCATAGTTCGTGAATCTTTCAAAGAAAAAAGATTCTTATGTTATTTAAGAACAAAACCAGTTGTGTTTCTTTGTTTCTAATTTGGATGCTTTTATTTCTTTTTCTTGTGTAATTGCTTTGGCTGGTGTTCCTCACCAAATGGTGAACAGAGGTGATGAGTACAGACACCTTTGTTTCTGATCTTTTGCTTTTTAGCATCATGTTAGCTATAGGTTCTTCATAGGTATTGGTTACCAGGTTAAGGAGATTTCTCTCCATTCCTATTTTATTGAATGTTTTTATCATACAAGTAAGTTGTATTGGTAGATTTGACTTGCTAATATTTTATTGAGGAATTTTGCTTTTATATTCTTATTTTTTTTTTTTGGTCTTTTTGAGACAGATTCCCACTATGCAGTTCAGCTCCCCTTGAGCTCACTTTGTAGCCCAGTTTGGTCTCAAACTCACAGTGATCCTCCTGCCTCAGCCTCCCAAGTGCTGAGATTACAAGTGTGTGCCACCACACCTGTCTCTGCTTTTATATTTTTAAGGGATGTAGTATGTAGTTTTCTTTTCTTGTAATGTCCCTGCCTAGTTTAGTATCAAGATAACACTGAACTTGTAGAATGAGTTAGGAAATGTTTCCCCCCATCTATATTTAGTAGCATTTTTAAGAATTTAGTGCTAATTATCTTTAAAAAGAATGCCCCATGCAAGAATGCAGTCTAAGCTGGCTTTCTTGTGCTTCTGTACAGAATTTCTCCTTCCAATAAACAAATAAATAGAATAGCGAGCAGGGGCAACTGTCTCAGAGATGGAGTCTGACTTGGCTGACCTGTTGGAGCCCTTTGGACTGCACAGTAGTTCTCTGAGGCAGACTTATGGGACAGTGTTGCCTCAGTCTCTGGATTCAGCGGCATCATTTCTTATTCAAAGGATTCTGGATGTGGTGGCGCACACCTGTAATCCCAGCACTTGGGAGGCTGAGGCAGGAGGATCCCTTGCGAGTTTGAGGCCAGCCTGGTCTACAGAGTGAGCGCAAGGCCAGCCTGAATGGCATAGAGAGACCCTGTCTCAAAAAGACAAAAAAAAAAAAAAAAAAGAGCCCTATAATGACAAAAATCCTGAGGTCATTTTCTAAGATTGTCATTTAACATTTCCTGGGACAGAGAAGTCATTTTACCTTCCCCTATACTCTCCTCTTGGAGGAATTAGTCTACTAAGACGGTAGGTGTGTGGCACAGCCCAGTATCATGCTAACAAGCGCTACCTCAAAAACAAAACAAGGCTGGGTGTGGTGGCACACGCCTGTAATCCCAGCACTCAGCACTCGGGAGGCTGAGGCAGGAGGATTGTTGTGAGTTTGAGACCAGCCTGGGCTACAAAGTGAGCTCAAGGCCCATCTAAACTGCATAGCAAGGCCCTGTCTCAAAAATAAAAAGGCACAAAATCAAAGCCTTTGCTTATGAATTGATTTGTTTTACATTTACCAAGAGGTCGCTGCTGCTGGATTCCTGTGGTATCATTAACTGATTTGGGAATTACAACAGAAAACATACAGGGCCTTTAGAATCCCCTCGAGGGGCACGGGGGCTGCTCAAGGGCAGAGATTCCCCACCCAGTGCTACCAGCATTGCAACAGAGACGCGCAGAATAATGTGGGACACCAGCTTGCAAGAGGCGGGGAATGAGTCCAGCCCTTAAACGGCCCTGGCCACATCCAGCTCGGATTCCCACTAGCGCCCAGACAGGCACACAGCACCCTAGTCAGCCTGCGGGAGGAACCGTTGTGCTGAGAGCTCCTGCATTGGAGAGGTTTGCCGGGTGACAGAAGGGTTATTTTAATTCTCTTTCCCCAACATCAGCAACCTCAGGTGCTGTGGACCCAGTGATGAACGCCAACAGCTCAGTCCCGACCCTCCTGCAGCTCTGCTTCTAGGAGAGCACAGAGGAGAATCAGGGAATGAGCGCGCCTCGCGCTAGGGAGAATGGCTCACAGGTAGGAAGCGTGGTCACTAGGTTAAAGAAGGAAGCAAACGAGGGGGCCATGTGGACAGAAGGCAGCCGAGCCGAAGGAGCAAGCGACCCCACGCTGAGCCCGAAGCCTCCTTCCAGTGTGGAGTGGAGCGAACGCGAGGGCGGAGAGCCGCGGGTGCGGAGGGGAATACAACGCGAAGTGTCCTCCCAGCCCAGCACGTTTCTCCGCATCGAATATGCATTAAACCAGAATGTGATGCTCATCACACGTGAAAAATGCAAAGAAAGAAAAAAAGGGGGGAAAAAAAAACCCGCACCCTTTTGTCCAGCCGTGGAGGCGCAACTGGGAGTCAGGCGTGCCGTGGCCGGCAGAGCCCAGTGCGAAGGTGCTTGGCCATCCTCAGGCAGGGCTGGGCCTGGGACTGTGCCGGACACCGGCACCGCCAGCCCCACAGAGGGCGGTCCCTGAAGCCCAGCTCCTTGCTAGCTCAGCACCAGTCTTTTGTGTCCGGTCACCTGTACCTCATACATTTAGGGTTTTACTCTGTGTATTTTTGGTTTTCTCACCCCGCGTAGCAGATGTGTGACCTTTCAGGAGGCCACGTCTTTCTGTGGCTTTGTTAATAGCACTGGGTAAACACTTACTGACCTGGCCCTGGGCCTGACCTTCCCCACCTCCAGGGAAAATTTTTTTTATTTTAAAGTAAAATATTGCTTTAATTTTTGCTTTTTAAAATGTTTTTAATGGATGAGTAATAATCGTACCTACTTATGGGGTGTAGTTGAGTACTTTGATGCATGTATTTTATGTGATGGTAAAAATCAGTGGTAATTTACATATCCATGGTCTCCAACATTCGGAGTTTCTTTATGGTGAGATGATTTAAATTCGCTCTTCTACCTGTTCTAAAATACACATAGCCAGGCATGGTGGTGCACGTCTGTATTCTCAGCACTTGGGAGGCTGAGGCAGGAGGATCGTTGCAGGTTTGAGACCAGCCTGGGCTACAAAGTGAGCTCAAGGCCAGCCTGAACTGCATAGTGAGACCCTGTCTCAAAAAGACAAAAAAGAAAAAAAAAATACACATAACACACTGGGGTGTGTGGCACATACCTGTAATCTCAGCACTCAGGAGGCTGAGGCAGGAGGATTGCTGCAAATTCCAGGTCAGCCTTGCCTACACAATGAGTTTAAGGCCAGCCATACTGCATAGTGAGACCCTGTCTCAAAGAAAAAACAACAACCACAACAAAAAGAAATATATATAACATTATTGTTAAAAAAATATATATTGTTAACCTTGATCCCCTTACTGTGCAAGCTAACATCAGAATTCATTCCAGTTGTAACTTTGTGTCCATTGATCTATCCTCAGCCTCCTTTCCCCATCTACCCTTCTTAGTGGATTATTTTTTTCTGAATAACCGTAAATGTTATAGAGGTAAGAGGAAAAAAACAATGTCTGGGCTCTCTAAATAAGTGGCGATTCTGTCTTACCAGAGAGGCAAGACGAAGCTGTTCTTACAGCACCGTGGGGAGGGCAGGAGGGTTTAGGAGGAGGGAGAGGCTGGGAGTAACTGAGACCTGACTTGGAGTTCTGAGCACGGAAAGCCGGAAGGCACCTCTGAGCTGCCCTGTTATGTGACATAAAAGCAACCCAGGACAGCAAAAATGAGCAGAGAAGCCTGGCAACCTGGATTTTCTCTCCAGCTGTCGGAGTTCAGTGACTTTGTTACAAATATAAATTTCTTAATCCCAGCACTCGGGAGGCTGAGGGAAGAGGATTGCTGTGAGTTCAAGGCCAGTCTGCACTACATAGTGAGACACTGTCTCAGAAACAAACATGCAAATAAATTTTGTTTTAAATAACATTTTCAGCCAGATATGGTGGCATAAGCCCGTAATCTCAGCACTCGAGAGGATGAGGCAGGAGCATCACTAAGAGCTGAAGGCTAGCCTGTGCTGTAAAGTGAGTTCATTGTGAGACCCTGTCTCAAAAAGACAAAAAAAAAAAAAAAATCATGCCAAATGTGGAGGTCCCTCCGCCCCACAAAGGGAGCCACACCTCTCTGGACCTTGCACAGCAGACTGCTAGTTCCCCTGGGAACTGGGGCCCTGGGGTGCTTAGGGATCCAGGCCCCAATATTGCTTACCTCCGGGGGAGCTGCTTCTGATCCAGGGTTTACAAAATAAGAGGGAGTGTTGCTGATACGGCAGAGCAAAGGCTGCTGCTCCTCAGACGCCAGCAACCTCTGCCTTGCGATTGATCGATCTGTCGATCTATCATTTGTCCTCAGCAGGGAGGACCAAAGCGAGCCGGCGTTCTGGGCTGCCAGGGCACCTGGAGGCCTCTGCCGCACTGGATAGGTGTTGCTTCCTGAGGACCTGAATTGTCAGTGGCCTCCTGTTCACACGCATATTCGCCACTTCCTGGGCAGCCCGCTGGAGCCCCAGTTCCGAGCTTGTTCTACCAGTGACTATAGCACATCGAGCGTATGACATACGAAAAAGACAAAAACCAAAATTTAAAAAGGAGAAAGACAAATAACCCTGCCCAGGCATACAATAAAATAAGGTCTGATATTTTAAAAAGGGACAGAAAACATGAGAATCACACTGGGTGAGAAATACACAAGTCTCCTGTTTTATCTTTGCATTTCCTAGGGACTTGGAAAAACTGACCAGAAAAGACCAGCCTGAAAGCTGCTCGGCCCCGAGAGCAAGGAGGGAGCACAGCTCGCCCCGTCACCAGCGGGGGCATCAGAACTCAGGTGTCAGCCCTGAGTAGCACTTCTCACAGAAGGGGGGCAGGGACCCTTGGAGAAATGGCTCATGAAGATCAGGAACAGGAAATGTACAGATGTGCCTGGGACACTGTGTTGCGCCAGAAAGCAGAGGAGGTTTCCAAATTGTCAGCGTGCTAAAAGTTCACCGCAGCTATCGGGCAATGGCTTATACTCTTCAAAATGTCAAGGTCACAAAAGACAAAGACTGCATTGCCATTCCAGATTCAGTGAGATTAAAGAGACAAGAGAACTAAATGCAATGTTTAATCCTGGATTAGATTTTGGAACAAAAAAAATTTTTTTTCTTTTTCAGAAATAAAGGAAACCAACAAAGTATCATCATCATCATAGGTTAAATAATAGAATCAATGAATGTTGGTTTTCTAATATTTGCTTCCTGTGCACGATTCTTTTAGAGTGTGTCCTGTTCTCAGGCCATTCCCACCACGCTGCTGACAGGCAAAAGCTGGATTCATCGCTATAACGGAACAGTACAAAGTGGATGATTTATAAACAATAGAAGTTTATTTTGACCCAGGTCCTAGAGCCTGGGCAGTTTAGGATCCAGGGGCCACGGTCAGTGAAGCCCTTTTGGCTGTGTCATAATACAGCCAAAGGTGTGACCTGGCAAGAGTGTGTGTGTGGGTCTGACGAAGAAGAGGACCCTGGGTGTCATTTGAGCTGGATTCACTCCAATAAAAACTGACCCCTCCTGTTACAAGTTTGAGCCCAGCCAAGGCAACTTAGTGACTTTGGGAGATCCTTTCTCAAAATAAAAAGTGAAAGAAAAAAAAAAAACCCAAACTGAGGATGTAGCTCACTATGAAAGCCCCAGATTCAATCCCCAGTATGGGAGCATGGGGGCGCCAGCCCTGGGCGTGGTGGTGCATCTTGGGAAGCCGAGGCAGGAAGATCACAAGTTCAAGCCCAACCTGGACAGTTTAGCAAGAGCCTGTCTCAAAATAAGAAGTCAAAAGGGCTCAGGATGTAGCTCAGTACGAAGACTCTGGGCTCAGCTCCCAGTAAAGAAAAGCAAACAAGGGCTGGGGATATAGCTCAGTGGAATAAGTGCCTGCCTAGCTAAGCACAGGGTCCTGAGTTCGATCGCCAGTACCGCCAAAAAAACAAAAAAAACAAAACAACAACAAAAACAAAACAAGAAAAACAAACAAAAACCCCAACCCCTCCTGTGACCAAGGCATTGATCCATCCCTGAGGGCAGGTCTCTCTTAACCTGGTCTCTTCTGAAAGTTCCCATCCCTCAACACTTGCACTGGGCATTAAGTTTCCATCTCTCAACCCTTGGAAAACATATTCAACTATTGGAGGGACCGTGTGTAACGCACTGTCAAATGGTTAAAAAGTGTTGCCCACGTTCGTGAAAGTGATTAAGCAGGTGTGGTAAAATGCTAACGATGAAGGAATCTGGGAGAAGCATACATGGGACTCCTTTGTACTGTGAGACTTTTCTGTAAGTCTAATATTATTTCCAAATTTTAAAAAATTACTACAGGAGAAAAGAAGACCATGGGGCCCACATGAAAGATTTCTGCACAGACTATTTTTGCACAACTACATAACCGATAAGGCAAAGTTCTTCACACAGTTCCACTTAGAAATGGAAAAAACCAGAGACAGTAACCACTGTTTAACGACTCCACAGCAATTGCAGCGGACACCAAACCCCCGAGACAGGGGTGTGACCAGTGGAGGGGACAGCTAACAGCAAAGCCTCTCTGGGTTAATCCTGGGGTCCCCAAATCCAGGATGCACGAGCAGTCCGAGGAGGGACTGTGGCTCAAGGCAGCATACTCGAATAAATCCGGCCTCAAATGCTGAAAAGTACAGTGAACACAACACCGAGAACAGTTAGAAAAACTGTACCTTACAGACACTGTCAGCCCAACCAGCGTGGTGGAATATTCAATAAGGCCTAGTTTCTCAATCATTTAAAAAAAAAAAAAAGCTGGTGCCAGGTGTGGAGGCGCACACTTGTACTGCCAGCACTCGGGAGCCTGAGGCGGGAGGGCTGCTGTGAGTTCAGGGCCACCCTGAGCTATAGTAATGAGTTCAGGAGCAATCTGAACAGTATATAGCAAGTCCCTGTCTCAAAAAAAACAGAAAGAAAAAGAAAGAAAAAGAGAAAGAAAGAAAGAGAGAGAAAGAAAGAAAGGAAGGAAGAAAGAAAGAAGAAAGAAAAAGGAAAGAAGAAAAGGAACACAGCATGGTGAGAAACACCGGTACTCCCCGCACCTGGGCAGCTGAGGCAGGCTGCTGTGAGTATCGAGGCCAGTTAGGGATGCATCTGACACCTGTCTCAAAGAAAGGGAGGGGCTGTGCTGTGGATCCGAGACTCAGAGATGCGCAGCACCAACTGCAGAGCCCGGCTCTTATCTGGGCTCTGACACGAACAAGCCCACTCATTGCGGTAATCAGAGATGAGCTGAGGAAGGAATCGCTGCTTGCATTAAGAGTGACACTGGTGTGGTGATTACGTTTTTTAATACATTCTTAAAGATGCATTTGCAGGGCTGGGGATATAGCTCAGTGGAATAAGCGCTTGCCTAGCAAGCACAGGGTCCTGAGTTCGATCCCCAGTACCGCAAAAAAAAAAAAAAAAAAAAAAAAAAGATGCATTTGCAGGTAAGATGACATGATGCCTGCATCTGGCTTACAAAGGCTGACGGGGGTGAGGAGAGTAGATGGAGAAAACCTGGCAACTACGTGTGGACGCTGGAGCTGAGTAGTGTATTACTAGGAACTGATTACAAGATCTCATCTGCTTCTGTGTACATTTGAACAGTTCCATATAAAAGCCTTAAAGCAATTTCTAGCAACCTATTAACTTAACCCTGTAACTTCTTCATTTAAAAGTAAATAAGGTCTTTGATTCCTGGTACCAAAAAATAAATAAATAAAAGTAAACAAGGTCACTGGGCATAGTGGTGCACGCCTGTAATCCCAGCACCCAGGAGGCTGAGGCAGGAGGTTTGCTGCAAGTTCAAGGCCAGCCTGGACTACATAGTTCAAGGCCAGTGTGAACTACATAGTGAGAACCTGCCTCAAAAAAAAGTAAATAAAAAATTTTTAAATATTTACATTACAATAATATTTTATATTCCCTATAATGAAATATTTAGAAGGTTCCCAACCTCAATATTCCCCTGTCCACTTGCCTGTGGTCAGTGTGCAAGGCCTCAGGTTATACAAGTACTGCAGACCTTCCATGATCTCTGACTCTGACTGACTCTCTATCCCAAATTAAAACAACAAACATCAGGCCATGGGTGTAGCTCAGCAGCGCAGCACCTGCCTGGAAAGCGCAAGGTCCTGAGTTTGATTCCCAGTACCAAAAAAAAAAAAAAACCCACAACAAACATCCCCCAGTGATTGACCACTAAAATCACTGCCAGTAATTTATACCCCACAAATTAAGTTTTCTAAGTAGAATGAGTCCCTGAACTGTGGGGTGGAAAGAATTAAAATTATGCTTAAATTCAGCAATTCAGATTCCATTCTTTCACACCACCCCCTCAATCCCTTTGGCCCCACAGTTCTGCTTCAGGAAATCCCACTGTGAATTGTGCCTGGTTCTTGCGAGGTGGTCTGGTATCTGCTTTGAGCCCTGTCTTCTGAGACAGGTGAGTTACTGAAGGGGAACTGCTGGTGAGTGGGCTGTACTTTCCCTGCTAACTAGAAAGCAATCTCATTGATTAAACTTCGAGCTCAGGTTGTGGTCACATAAAATTAACATGAAGCCATTAAGTACACAGTGTCATTTACCTGTGTTTCCTTTAATACACTTCTCTGGTATCACTTGCCTGAATTTTTTTCAAAGAAATCAGATATGTTGGGTATGGTGGCACACACCTGTAATCTCAGCACTCAGTAGGCTGAGGCAGGAGGATTGCTGTGAGCCTGAGGGCAGTCAGTGCTACATAGTGAGTTCAAGGCCAGCCTGAACTACACAGTGAGATCCTATCTCAAAACAATCAAACAACAAACAAAAGCAAAAGAAAGAAATTAAATCAGGTACACAGTGGTATAATGAAGACACTAGAAGCTTGCCCACAGTCCCAGCTCCCTGCCCAGAGACAGGCTATGTTCACTGACCCATCCATGTAGTGTTTAAAGACCTGGTCCTCTCTCTTGCTTTAGGGGTGACTCTGAGGTCCAGCCCTGGAGCCCCCTGTAGGGTGGTGAGGTCCAGGTGACAGCTGCCCCTCAGCTTCTTTCCCTATTTCCTTCTGCAGGAAAGGAAAGCAAAATCTCAACAATGCGATTAATGAGCGAGGACCGGGAACACAGCTCAGTGGCACAAGCACCTGCCTGGCAAGCCTGAGGTCATGAGTTTGATTCCCAAGTACCACAGGAAAAAAAAAAGAGATTAACGAGCAGGAACAACCGTCATTTCCCTCGGAGAAATGTCAACTTCCCTTTCCCAGGGCAGGAATCTGGAAGGCGCTGTGCGGGGGGGAGATGAGTGGAACCAGGTTTGTCTGCAGAGCCCTCTGGGGCTGCCTCTGCGCTGCTGGCTCCGGTAAAGGAGACGCTCTGCCCGGCGATATCTCTGCTATCTCCTGCATTCAGCTCAAAATACACTTTATGCCAAAGCGGTATGTTCTGGTCTCCTACACCTGCAAGATCCGTTGCTGAATGTGTGTGCCAGAAAAGCTCTTGTGCACGAATCCCCATCTCAGAGCCCATTTCTGGGGAGCTCGACTCAGGCAGTTGGTCCCAAGGGTGGGAGGGCTCAGGAGACGGACTCTAAAATGCGCACAGGCAGAGGAGGGGTCCAGGGTCTGAGTCCTAGCTACTCAGAAGGCTAAGGTGGGAGGACGACTGGCGCTCAGAAGCTGGAGACCAGGCTGCGTAAGACAGTGAGGCCCCGCCTGGGAACATAAAATACAGTGAGACTTGAGAAAATAAATACGAGGCTGGGAGTGGTGGTGCACACCTGTAATCCCAGCGCTCAGGAGGCAAGAGACAAGAAGATTAAAGTGAGTTTGAGGCCAGCCTGGGCCACAAAGTGAGTTCAAGGCCAGCGTGAACAGCATAGTGAGACCCTGTCTCGAAAAACAAGAGAAAAAACATGGGTCATGGAATTGGATCACCCCTCCACATAATGAAGACCCATTACTCGCTCGGGTTAGGGAACAGAATTGCACAGAATTGCTCAAGGATGGAGTCCTGTGGGGCAGAACTCACTGTGTCCAGATACCTCCAGCATAAAGGGGCTTTTATTCTCTCCTTATGGCCCTGTGCAAGGTAGCGAAGTCCAACCACAGCTTAGAAGAGAAAGAATGTGCACACAATAAGCCTACAATTTTTGTTATTTGTTTTTTGAGACAGGATCTCCATGGGTAGTGCAGGCTGGCCTCGAACTCACTTTGTAGCCCAGGCTGGCATTGAACTCATGGTTATCCTCCTGCCTCAGCCCCCTAAATGCTGGGGTCCAGGGTGTGCACCATCACATCCATCTTAATTTTTTTTTTTTTTTGTCTTTTTGAGACAGGGTCCCGCTATGCAGTTCAGGCTGGCCTTGAGCTCACTTTGTAGCCCAGGCTGGTTTCAAACTCACAACACCCTCCTGCCTCAGCCTCCCGAGTGCAGGGATTACAGGTGTGTGCCACCATGCCAAGCTTAAAATTTATTTTAATGATTAAGGATGGCAGGATTATATTCTCGTAGTGAAAAATACAGAAATACTGTAAAGCTAAATCTTCCCTGGCACCTATATCAACCCCTGTTAATAAAAGGGCACATACTCTAATTCTGTGTGGTAATTGCGAGGTGTGTAATGTAACGTGAATGGGCTCATCATACACTATTTTGCTGCAATCGCTTGCTATACTTAAGCACGTGTTTAGGGATCTTTTCTTGTAGGTTCCTATGGTGTCAAGCGGCTGCATAGTATTGCAGAGATGCTGGGGTGAGAATCCTTCAGGCCTGCTTTGATAGGTGCCTCCAGTCTCTCTAGGGCAGATGTAAGGAAGTGGATTGTGAATCGAAGAATACCTTGTTTAAATTTCAACAAATTATACCAAATCGCTAGAGTGTGTGTGTGTGTGTGTGTGTGTGTGTGTGTATGTGTACTCACGGGGTTGACCCCAGGGCTTTTGCACTGAATTATATCTTAAGCGCCTCCTCCCCTTTTTTGTCTTTTTGAGACAGGGTCTTGCTATGCAGTTCTGGCAGGCTTTGACCTCACTTTGTGGCCCAGGCTGGTCTCAAACTCACAACGATCCTCCTGTCTCAGCCTCCCGAGCGCTGGGATTACAGGCATGCGCCACCACGCCCAGCTCCGCTTTTTAGTATATGTTCATGACGCCCATCTTTTCAGGTGCTGTAAGTCACCTGCACGTCTCTTTGAGAGAAATTCCTCTTTAAATCTTTTGTTCTTTTTAAAAATTGGCTTATCTTCAGTATCAGTCTTGTTTTCTTCTGTGGCGCGGAACGTTACCTCCTCTGCAGTGATGGAGAAGAGTAAGGGCACCCTGCTCTGCACTTCCAACTCTGCAAATGAAACAAAGGCTCCTTCATCTCGCGTTGAACGCAGAAACTGTATCTGGTTCCTTCTGCCCCACATCGCCCAGCTCACGCTGAGCGGGAAGCCAGGCTCCTGGAAACTTTCTTAAGGTTCGAGGTCCAGTTCACACCACTCTATTCAAATCTGAGTCCTGCGTGCTTTGCCTTCTTTCGCTGAGTCTTTTCTTCCTGGGACAGCTTGCTTAATTTCACTCCCCCGCCAGCTGCCTCCTCTCCTGACGTCCACCTCGCAGCAGCACTGAGGACGCGCGGGGCCCGCGGCGCCGGACCCAGCGCCCAGATGAACCCGGTCAATCACGGACCGCGCTGAGCCTGGCAGCTGCCGGCATCCGCCGTCCCATTCTGCAGCGCTCCGCAAATAGTGATTAAAATATTGAAGGCGAGTTTGCAAAAGCGCGGATTGCAGCCCAAATGATTCAGCGCAGGGATTCTGGGCTGGCGGGGCCCGGCCCGGGGTGGGGTGGGGAGTGATTCTGTCCCGCAAACCCGGAGGCGAGTCCGGTTTGCTCAGATCCTCAGGGCGACTTCGCCTCCTGCCTTCCTCGGAGTCGGCCGAGCGCCAAAGCCGCCCTGGGGAGGAAGGGCGTGCGCAGCACCTGCTCGGCCCCACCGTCCGCTGCGAAGCCTGCGAACGTGACAAGCAGGAAAAAGCTGTGTGCGCCGCTGGGGGTGCGTGGAGTCGGGGTGTTCGGGAGGACAGGGACCCGCGGGGCTCGTGCAAGGGCCGGTCCCGCACCTGGGGGTCGACCAAGACTCGAGCTCGCGAGAACCGGCCAGCTGGAGCTGCCCACCCCACAAAACGTCCGCCCTGAGCCCGCCAGGGCCCCACGCCACAGCTCTGCGGCCCAGGCGCAGGCATGGAGCTCCCGTGGGCAGGACGGGCCAGTGCGCGCTCCTCATTGGATAGCGCTGTTTGTCAATCGCTGAGGAAACGCGACGGAAGGATGCACTACCCAATAGCGATCGAGGTTTTCACCTTCACGGAAGATTGGCATGTCCGTGAACCACTAAAGTGCCGCGGAGGTATTGGGTCAACTCCGATGTTTTTAAGTGCAGTGTTGCTCGGGGTGTATACAACAGGTCCTTTTCCTAGAATTACCCAGGTTCTCCGGGCCTGATAACACATCCCTCGTGTCACATATAGAATCAGGCGCTACGTCCAAGTAGCCACAGAGATAATAGGTACTGTACACTTCGGTGAACTCAGAGTAAGCAGATGGTAGTCATTGGAGGAAAATGCGAAGAGGCCCCAAACATTTGCATGGGGTGCACTGTTCGCATCAGGAAGAATGCAAATTAGGCCTTCACTGAATCACCTTTTGTGATCCATCACCTTGGCAAAGTTCAAACACTTGGCAAACATTTTTTTTTTAGGACCAGGAATCGAACTCATGACCTTGCGCTTGCCAGAAAGACACTTGGTACCACTGAGCTATAGACCTGGCCCTCACTTTATTTTTGAGAGAAGGTCTATGTAGTTCAGGTTAGCCTTGAAATTGCAGTGGCCCTCCTGCCTTAGCCTCCAGAGCGCTGAGATTACAATTTCCACCATCATGTCCAGCAAAAACCTTGTTAAGGAAGGTGAAGAAACCAGGTTCTCACTATAAGGAGGGGTGCAGGCTGGCCTTCGACCCAGCAGACTCCTTGTAGGAATCCACTCTGGCGATGTGCTTCCACAAACCCCAAACTGGAAACGAAAACAAGTGTGCAAAGCTTTCTAGTGATATTTGAATCAGTAAAATACTGAAAACAGTGAAGAGGCCATCAGAGTGGGAAATGGCTCTGATTCCCAGGGGAAAAACTGGGCCAGGGCATTCAAAAGAAGCAGGAGCTGGGCTTGGGTGTGCATCTGTTTGTTTTTTTTTAAATTTTATTTTAAAGACAAAAGAATGGAGACATATGAACCAGAAAAGCCATAAATAATACAGAAAATACAAAGTTATACAGAATATAGTAGGGAATTAGTGCTGGATGTTGTATTACATAGTTATCTTCACATTAGTTAACACAAAAACATTAAAGAAAATACCAAATTATAGAGAAGATAGTAGGGAATTTGCACTGGATGCTGTATAATATAAAGTTATCTTCACTTCTGCTAATACAAAAACGATTGAGGAAATACAGAATTATAGAGAACATAGAAGGGAATTAGCTCTGGATGCTGTCCTACATAATGTTACCTTCACCTTTGTTACTCAGTTACACAGATGATGGCCCATTTGATCATTCAATTTTTCTCCTCCCTCATCTCCATTGCCCTACCACTCAATCAGTCATCTTCCCTGTGATAATAAC
>PVLD010031976.1:0-15155 GCA_004027595.1 Dinomys branickii
TGCGAACTGGCCACAAGACAAATCTTTATCAACTTACTAAGTTGGAGCACTATAATGATAGCTCTTGCTGATTTTAGCAATGATTCCAGTGTGTGTTAAACACATGATGTTACATTTTATGAGGAAAAGGGATTATAAAGAAGAGTAATATTGCACATGACTTAATTTTTTATTAGGTGAGCAATAGCGTCCTCCTGTCCGTCTGTTTCTGCCCAGCCTGGAGTTTTGTGTTTATTCCCGAGCACTGAGTTTTCTCCCATCCTTTGCCACATAAACATCTGGTGCATGCTGCACTGTTGCATCACCCTGTCTTGCGCACAGTTCAGTGTGTGTCACACTGACTCCTCCTGCACGGAAGAACTAGCGCTGAGGCCAGAGCCCCTCCCTGCTTCTGTTTCTGTTACTGTGTGGTTGAGTCATAATAAACCTTTCCCTCCAAGGTGACCATGTGGGTGTCTGTCACTGTCACTGTGCCAGGGCTGCCCTCCGTCCTCCTGGAGCCCGGTAGGTCTAGTGCGCCAGGCATAACATGATCAGCCCTGCAGGTGGGGGTGCACAAGGATGGGCTCGCTGACTCCCCAAGCCTCTCCAGGCTGCAAACCTGGGGCTCACAATGGGGGCCCAGCTCTGCCAGCCTGCTGACTTGGGCAGGACTGAGGCCTTGTGGCCCTTCCTTCCTTAGGCCTGGTTTCATGGCTGGGTGGTGGGGTCCTTGGCCTTCACCCTACTGGAAGACTGCTGGATGCCCCTCGGGAAAACATTTGAGAAAATGACTGTTTGAGTCTGACTGATAATGTGCTTGCCTGGCCAAGCCATGAGGACAGTAGGAGACCCTTGGTGGCTCCTGGTGCATGCAGGGTCCTGTGGGGCTGGAAGCGGATTCGCTAGGTCTTCCTTGAGCAGAACACATCTGGGTCTTCTGGCAACCTGCGGAGAAGCCAGATGGTAACAGGAAGTGAAAGGGGACAGTTGACAGGGTAGTGAGATTCGAACCCTGAACAAGAGGTTTCTTTAGTGGTTCCTCTGGCCTGAAGCATCAGGCATACAAGCAGATTGGGGCAAGGGTGCTGATTTGGGCCAGGGTTGAGGGGCTGGGTTCTGCTTGGGTTCCAGGGGAAGGGAAGAGGGGTCTGAGGACAAAGGCAGGGCATCATAGTGGGCCTGATTCCTGCCACAGATTCCCAGGCCTAGGGACTGAAAGGATTCTTGCCCTTAGTATGTGCAGTGGCACCGATAGCAGAGCACAGGAAAAACAGGAAGGAAAATGAGGGCTCCGTGCTGAGCCCCACTGTCCCTGAGACCCCTACCTGGAGGACAGGACAGGAGGTGCTCTGCCCCTTGCTGCAGGTGGTAGGTATGATGCAGAACTCCCACCTGCCAGACAGCCAGAGACCTACTAGGAAGTTCCAGATGGGGGGGTGGCAATTGGGAAGGGCCTTTCGTGGGAGGGTGGCCTGGCCATCGCACCCCAATTCATGGCTGCACAGAGATGTCATCTGTGGCCACCCATCTGGTGTGGGCAACAGGGACCGAGAACGCACATGTAAGGACCTTCCGGGGTTGGAGGACATCCAGCCAGGTAAGGGACGGACCCAGCTGTGCTTCTTCACCTAGGATGGAAGGAGCAGCCAATAATGCCAACGAAATCACCACTCCAAGTCCCCTCCCAACTGTCACAGCATTCACAACTTGGTCCCCTCATAGGCTAGTGTTAAAATAATATTTAAAACAAGAAGTGGACCACTATATTGAGTTTTACAGTGTATGATGTCTGGTTTAGCAAGTATTGATTTCATTATTAGTTCCTATAGATAGATGTTGTATGTTTCTTTTAAATTCAATTTTGGTTGAAGATCAAACCTAGGAGCAGTGTACCACTGGGCTCTCCCCAGCCTTCTTCAGTTTAAGACAGGATCTTGCAAAGTTGCCTGTTCTGGGCTCAAACTTGTAATCCTCCTACCTCCACCTCCACTGTAGCTGAGATTACAGGTGAGCACTGCCAGTCCTCACCTATTTATTTTTTTAATTGAGGCAAGTTTATATACAGTGAAACAGGTACTCAGTGTGCTAGTCCATGAATTTTGACAAGCGCATACACCTGTGAAACAGATGCCGCTGTGCAGAGGACAATTCTTTCTCCAGAAAGTCCTGCCTGGACTGTCCAGTTCATTCCCATGCCGATGGATAACCACAGTGAGGGTTCCAACCACAGCAGTTAGTTTTGTGTGTCTTGAATTTGTTACATGTGAAAATGTACAGTTTTTGGCTTTTGTGTCTGGCTGCTTTCATTCAATGTAATGGTTTTGGGGAGACACATCAGTACTTCTGTTCCTGTCCTGCCACACAGCGATCTAGGGTGAGAGGACAGACTACTTGTATTTCCCAGTTGATGCAGAATGAGTTTTTCTAGTTTAAAGCTAGTAGAGAAAAAAAAAGTGCTTTGAACATTTTTGTAGACATGGTTTCATTTCTCTGCGTAAGTACAGACTTGAGTTTTAGTACAGACTCAGGTATGTATCTAAGAGAAACTACCGGGCAGGAAAATTACTGGAAAGGGAAGGAGAAACTGCCTGTTCTCCAAAGTGGTTAATGCTATTTTTATCTAGCAGTGTGAATAGTCTTTGCACCGTATCTTTAACTGCATTTGTTGTCATGAGGCTTTTTAACATTAGCCATTCTAGTGAACATCAGATATTTAATTTGCATTTTCCTGATGACTAATGATATGAAGCATCTTTATTCAAACTGTGTACCATATAAGTTCAATGATGTCCTTTACACATTTATGAGCTAGGCATGATGACACATACCTGTAATAACAGCACTTGGGAGGCTGAGATAGGATAACCTCAAGTTTTTCAAAGCTAGCTTGGGCTACATAGTGAGGCCAGCCTCAACCACCATAACAAAATGTACATGTTTACTAATTGAGAAAAAACATCATCTTGTTATTGATATGTAGAAGCTTTTTATATATTTTGGATACAAATCCTTTTTAGATACAGTATTTCTCCCAGTTCTTGTTTTCTTTTTTCATCTTCTAATTTAGGTATCTTCATTAAGTCCAATTTAGCAATTTTCTTTTGTGTTTAGCATTTTCTTCTCTTAGAAAATCTTTGCACTGGCTCGGCCGCTGTGTCCCGGCAGGGGAAGAGCGGGCTTTAGAAAGCTGCTTGCGTGTGACGGAAGGAGAACGGTTATGCACTTGGGAAACATTTATCATACAAACAAGTCAATATGAGACTTGCGGGAAGATGGCGTCCAGGTAGGCAGCAGAGAGGGAACCTCCCAGAGGATTGCCACCCAGACAATGGAATATAGCAATATGAAGACAGAAAGGAGAGAGGTGTGTACCCTGAACCCAGGAAGGATCTTAAGTGGGAACTGAAGCCCTCAGAAAGACCAAGCAAAACCTCTCCTGGAGGAAAGGATCGGAGGGCCGCCGCGGCACAGTCGGAGGGCAGCACAGTCGGAGGGAGAAGAGACGGAGAAGGAGGAAGCCACTGCTTCAAACACACTCTTGGCCCAAGCCCTCGTTCCAGCACTCGCAGCTTCAGCTTCAGAGACCCACGCTCATGGAAGCCTCCCGACTCGGCCAGGGGAAAGCGGAGTTCCAAGAGCTGGTCCAGGTCTGGAGAGGAGAGGGCGCAGCCAGGAAAAGAGGCAATGCTGGCTGGGAGTTGTTGTCAAATCCAGTGTGAGGATGAGAGGTTGCAAGAGCCACCGAAGCGGAGTCCCCACCCTGCAGTAACCTTCCTAATCAGTACCTGGAGGCAAGGTGGAGCCAGAGCAGCCAGTACACATCCCACCACACCCAGCTCTATGCCTGCCTTGAGGCTGTGGCCTCCTGCCTCCCCACTGTTTGGGCGGCTGCCAGTGGGGAGCAGTGGGGTGCATCGGCAGCGACATCAGAGCCACAGTAACTCCCAGGGATCCAGCCAAGGAACAAATGGGAACTGGAGCACAACAGCAAGAGAGAGCTGCAGATGGAGGTGGATCACACGGCCCCACACACTTCTCACTCCAACATCAAGGAGAAAGCATGAACTGAGTTACTGGGCTTCAGGTCCCGCCCTGAATGCCCTCTGTGAGCACCTTGAGCCTCAGCAGCCTGCGCAATCACCACCTGTTCCTGACAGCAATGGGACAAATCCACGGGCTTCAGGACTCACCCCAAACTACTAATACGAGCACCAAGAGGGTCTCCATACTGCTTGCATATATGAACCTTGTATGAACCCATAGCAACAAATTTAATGAAAAGCAGCAGTCTGGAGGACTTCAAGATGGCAACTGGCTAGGCAGCAGAGAGAGAACCTCCCGGAGGAATGCCACTCAGACATAGGAATATAGCAACATGTGAAGGACAGAAAGGAAAGAGGTGGATATCCTGAACTCGAGAAGGATCTGAAATGGGAACTGAAACCCTCGGAAAGACTAAGCAAAACCTCTGGAGGAGGGGATCGGAGATCTGCCATGGCGCAGTTGGAGGGAGAGGAGACGGAGAGGGAGGAGGTCGCTGCTCCAAGCACACCCTTGGCCCACGCCCTTGTTCCGGCATTTGCAGCTTCAGCTTCGGAGACCCATGCTCATGGAAGCCTCCCGACTTGGCCAGGTGAAAGCAGAGTGAAGAGAGCTGGCCCAGGGCCGGAGAGGGGAGAGCATAGTGAGGAAAAGAGGCAATGGTGGTCGGGAGCAGTTGTCAAATGCAGTGTGAGGATGAGAAATTAAAAGACAGCCACTGGGACAGAGTCCCCACCCTGTAGCAACCTTCCTAATCAGCGCCTGGAGAGAATCAATGCAACTAGTACACAGCCCACCATGCCCGGCTCTGTGCCTGCCTCGAGGTGGTGGCCCCATGCCTCTCTGCTGGGTAAGCAGCTACCAGTGGAGAGCAGTGGGGAACCTCGGCGGCAAGCCGCTGCGGCTCCCAGGGATCCAGCCGAGGAGCAGACAGGGGCTCCAGTGCCGCAATTGGAGGGAGATGCAGATGGAGGTGGATTGCGTGGCTCCGTGCCCTTCTCAGTCCAACATCAGGCATGAGGCATGAGCTGGGTTGCCAGGACTCAGCTCCTGCCTGAACTCTCTCTGAGAGCACCTTGAGTCTCGGTGGCTTGGGCAGGTGCCTTCTGTTCTTGGCAACAATGGGACGAACCCATGAACTTCAGGACTCACCCTGAACTATTAATGTGAGCACCAAGAGGGTCTTCTTACAGCTAGCACATACGAACCTTGCATGAACCCATAGCGACAGATTAGATGAAAAGCAGCAGACTGGGAGTCTGAAAAACAACAACATACTCCATACAGCAGACCCGAGAAAAATCCTCCAACTCTATTCTAGAACTAATCTTTAGACTCATTTCATACCCTGAACTAACACAGTGAGAATGGGCCAGGGAGATTTCAAGCCCTTATACCAAGCATCATAAGTTCATCCAGTGCCCAGCTGCAAGGGGTGGGGAATGGTAATGCTGGAAATCAGGAGGAGGTGGGAGGAAAAGAAAGGGCCTCTGGCATCAAGGCAACGGGACAGAGCCAAACGGGTCACCGAGGGCACCCTGACGGGGGCACGTGCCCCGTGGCTGCTCCACTGTGGGTGCTGCAGCTGCTCCGCTGTGCCCTCCACAGCTGCTCCACAGTGGGCCCCATGGCTGCTCTGCTGTGGGCCCCACTGAGGGCACCTCATGGACTGGACCTGCCCCCACCCATAGCACGGTGATGGGGTGGAGCTGGGTGGTCTGCTGTGAGCATATGTGCTTTTCCACCTCTGAACATGGCAGTTTGTATACACCCATGTATGTTATAGTATTGTCTGAAGCAGCTATATCTCTTCCCAGGGTGCAAGTCCAGGGGTATAGATAAACCCAGGAGTACAGTTATTATCACAGGGAAGATGACTGATTGAGTGGTAGGGCAATGGAGGGAGGAGAAAAGTTGAATGATCAAATGGGCCATCATCTATGTAACTGAGTAACAAAGGTGAAGGTAACATTATGTAGGACAGCATCCAGAGCTAATTCCCTTCTATGTTCTCTATAATTCTGTATTTCCTCAATTGTTTTTGTATTAACAGAAGTGAAGATAAGTTTATATTATACAGCATCCAGTGCTAATTCCCTACTATCTTCTCTATAATTTGGTATTTCCTTTAATGTTTATATGTTAACTAATGTGAAGATAACATTATGTAATACAACATCCAGTGCTAATTCCTTACTATATTCTGTATAATTTTGTATTTTATATATTGTTTATGGCTTATTCTGGTTCATATGTGTCCATTCTTTTGTCTTTAAAATAAAATTAAAATAAAATCTTTGCACTAATGTTGCAAAGATGTTCCCCTGGGCTCATTTCTAGAACTTCTATCTTTTCATTTAGATGAGTGTTTAATGGCAAAAATTGGGCTGAATTCCACAAGAGACCAAAGAACTCTAGAACAAACTGTTTTATTAATTTTAAGGCTAGCCACCAATTGTCCCCAACTAACAAGTCAGGCAGTGTCGCTCTCTGCTAGTTCTCATTCATATCTTAAATAGGTTTTGGGTTTCTATGGTTACAAATTGGGATGTTACATTTGCTGACCCAGGTGGCCAGATGGTCTCTCTCTCATCCTGTGGGTTCCTGGGTCAGTTGCCGGTTGCATGTCTAACCATGATGTTTCTCACATTATGTTCTGTTTGTTTCCCTTTTTACAACCTATGCGTTCCTTTAGGGTTACAGTGTTTATTTACCTAGGGTCAGGAGAAGGGATGAAACTACCCAGGCAGGGTCACAGAGATTATCTAGGCCTGGGTGTTCCTCACCTCAGGAAGACATTCCTGGGTAAAGTTTGAGCTCTTACATTGTCTTGAGAGGCTTCCCAAGGCTCAGTTTAGGCTTTTACTAAAACTATTTTATCTAAAATAATACGCTACGATCCTTTGCCCCCTATATTCTCCCCTCTATGACATATTTTTCTTTCTAAGAAATAGAAATTGTGCCATATGCTGGTGGACTGGGCTGTAATTGGTAAGTGGCTGAGTTTTCCCTCAGCATCATTATATTGTCTTGCTTCACAGTGCTTTGTGTCTGAGCTTTTATCCAATTTGGCAGACAAGGCCCAGCAGTGAGAATGACTAGTAAGGTGAATACTGGTCCTGTGACCCCTGCAGTTAGGGAAGTTAACGTCAGGCTCCAGTCAAACAAGGAATCATACCATCTGCAGCCCTCATAGTCATAATCTTTTCCTTTTTTGTGCCTCATGGTCTAACCTGTCAAGGGTCTCCACGATTACTCCTGAGTTATTAGCATAAAAACAGCACTCTTCACCAAGGGCCACACAAAGCCCACCTTGTTCTAAAAACAGTAAGTTAAGCCCCCTCCTATTTTGTAAAACTACTGCTAGGGAGTTGATCTGACTGTGTAACTGTTTCACCACAGTCTGGATACCAGCAACATGCATTCTGTGTTGTTAGTGACCCCACAGAGTCCCGGCAGGCTCACCTCTGAGTCCTGCCCAGCGGCCAGTCTCCAGCTACGCTCACTCCAGCCAAATGGGCATCAAGGCAGGAGCCGCTCTTTTTGCACGACTGTCCCTTTGGGTAACCACCTCAGAGAACAGATAGTGATCTTGGAGTTCTCCCCGGATAATCTGCACTCAGGGGATCAGCATAGTTAACAGACAGGGGCTCGTCCCATCACCCTTGGTGATCTAAACATTTAAATAGCCCAGTCATACAGAAAAACCACAACCCTTGAGGGGCTCAGTAAGTGAGGTTTTGTGGAACCGAGCTACTACTGCAAGTGACTGGGTTCTTTCCTTGCCCAACCAGAAACCTTTCACATACACTGTCTCTACCATTGAGAGGGACAAGGGTCCCTCCTCTTCCGTGGAGCAAATAGGTGAGCGAGGTGTCACAGTGTTGGGTGCAGCCACTGCCACATAAAAGGGTGAGGTAGGCTGAATACATAGCTAACAGATCTTGACTAATTCAGGGCTGGACAGGGTTAACAGATGGTGGGTTTCACTGAGTACCTGGTAAATCTCTGACTTGGCACCCAGCATATTCATACCTATAGGGTCAGCCTTTGAGGCTGCTGTGTTGTGGGTTTAGTTTCCTGGGTCTCCGAGATCGGGGGTGTTTTGGGGGTTTTATTCCTGCAATGATTGCTGCGTTGACATCTCAGACATGGTGTAACTCCTGGGACAACACCAGAAACAGGGCCACTGGTCTCCTAGGGGTTACTTCCCCCCGGGTGATTTTGAAAAGCATGCCTGGGTCAGATGCAGAGCCCCACTTAGCATACATACATGCACCCCAAGTAAGCCCAATGGACCATACAAGGTCATAGATGTTTTTAAGATTATCCTGACCTCCAAGCAAAACTCTTGAGAATCCACTGTGGCATCCAGCCCGTTTTCCCCTGTGTACCTGTATGTAGTCATGTCATCTGTGTCCAGGAGTCCCCTCTACACTTGTGACCTGGAGTATCGAAGGCTCCCCCGCCCCCCGAGGTTGATAGTCTTACAACCCCAGTGTGGGTAATACACTTCCCTGTCCTTGCCACACCTGCCCCCCACCACCTTTGGGCACATATACAGTCCGGAATGGACTAAGGCTACATTAGGGTTAGCCTGGCGAATTCTTTGCTTTTGGACTATGCAAGGAGGGAGGGGAGGTCCAGCTGGAGCCTTTCCCTTCCTATAGTACGGGTTTTGCATCTTCCATATTGGGACAACAAATTCCAGTTTGGTGGGCACAAGGGTGATGCAGGGAAGTGAGCACAGCCTGGCTAAGTCCAATAGAATCCACCAGGGGGCGCTCGAGAGTAGTTTCAGAGGGTCTCTCCTTGACCCGCCAAGCCTGAGAGTCGCTCTTGCCCAAGGCAGCCGCTGAAAGAAGCAGGGCCATCCAAACCAGTTGGTTCGTTTTGTCGGTCGAGCTGGATTCGCTTTTTTGTTAAGCTGCTCAGAGTGCCAGGCTACATGTACGCTGGGAGGTGACAGCCAGCAAAGCCTCAGCGATGCACCTTTTCACTCACTAGTGATGGGCCCACGGCAGGTAACCTGCAACTTTTAGAGTGGTAGGCGTGGTTAATACTACATCATAAGGCCCCGCCTACTTTGCTGTAGAGGCCCCTTTCCAGCTATTAGCACTTGATCTCCAGGTCCGTAAGAATGCATACGGCTGTGAAGGGGGAAATGGTGTCGCTCTAACACAGTCCGCTGAAGCCCCTTCAAAGTCCTTTGTAGCACCTGTAATTGTACGTTTAAAGTCTCAATGTCCTGTATCCCCCCCTAGTGTGGGCACCCGAGGTGGCCTTCCAAAGAGGATTTCAAAAGGCATGAGCCCATCCTGGTATGGGGTACATCGCGACCGCAGCAAGGCCATGGGCAGCATGGACACCCAATTTGCACCCGTTTCTTGACAGTTTAGACAGAGTGCTCTTTAGGGTGTGATTCTGCCATTCTGCTTGCCCCGAACTCAGGCCGATAGGCAGTGTGTAGCTTCCATTTCAGGCTTAAGATTGCGGAGAGGCTCTTGACCACTCTAGCCACAAAAGCAAGCCTGTTTGGACCTACCATCATGGGGAGCCCGTACTGGGGGTGATTCGCTCCATCAGGGCCTTCACCACTTCTCTGCAGGTTTCAGTCTTTGGCGGCACAGCCTCTACCCAGCCCGAATAGGTGCAAATGAGCACCAGCAAGTACTTCCTGTGGCCGACCCTGGATTTTATCTCAGTGAAATCCAGCTTGATGTCCTCAAAAGGAAGAGTTCCTTGTCACCAGACACCTGGTTCATGTTGTGGGTGAGAAACTGGGTTGTTATTAGCACAAGTCACACATTTGCTGGCTACTGCGGCACACAGGGTCCAGAGTCTGGATATGTTCACTGGAAGAAAGATAGCACCTTTAAATAATGGTTCTGGAAAACTGGCTCTCCACATGCTGAAGACTAAAACTAGACCCATGTCTATCACCATGCCTGAAGTAAAAATGGATCAAAGATTTAAAAAGTAACACTAAATCAACTGGAAGAGAAAGTAGGTAGAAATCTTGAAGACATAGTGGTAGGTAGAGAGTTCATGAACAAAATCCAAACTGCATGGGAAATTCTTCAAATAATCAACAACTGGGATCTCATCTTACTGAAAAGTTTTTGTACATCAAAAGAAATCACTAACAGAGTAAAAAGATGCCCCACAAACTGGGAAAAACTTTTAGCCAACTGTCGCTCAGACAAAGGGCTTCTATCTAGAACATATAAAGAATTTAAAAAATCAGGTCCATGAAACTCAAAGACCTAATCCAAAAGGGGGTATGTGAAATGAATACACACTTCTCAGTTGAAATACAAGTGGCAAATAAATGTATGAAAAAATGTTCAACATCACTGGTCATTCAAGAAATACAAATAAAAGAACACAGATTCCATCTCACCCCAGAAAGAATGGCAATTGTCAAGAAATCAGTGAATAATAAATGCTGGAGGGGCTGCAGAGGAAAAATGAACTCAGTTGCTGCTGAGAGTATAGACTGGTGAAATCACTGTGGAAATCAGTGTGGAGATTCCTCAAAAAACTGGGATTAGAGGTCCCATTCGACCCAGCTATACACCTCTGGGTATTTTCCCAGAAAAAAACATGCCACAGTGATCAATATATGTGCACCCATGTTTATAGCAGCACAATTTGTCATAGCTAAATCTTGGAAACAACCCAAATGTCCATCAACTGAGGAACGGATAAAAAAGATGTGGTATTTTTATACAACGGAGTATTACTCAGCTATAAAAAAGATAAACTCAAGCCTTTATAGGTAAGTGGATGCAACTAGAGACCATACTCATAAGTAAATCAGACCCATATGTGTAAACATCATATTGTCTCTCTAGTGTAAGATCCTGAAAGAGTAAATAAAACCCAAAAGGTGCAACAGATGTTGTGAAATGGAAAGAAATTGCTCGGGGAAGGAACAACTGGCGTGAGGGAAAGGAGAAAAATAAGGAAGAGAAAAACTATGTGGACAGCTGGGATAACTGTACTGCTGATACGTATTGGTTTATTGAAAAGAATGGTTAATGCTTAAAACTTTTTGACCAATTTTGTATGCTCATATCTGGAAATCTGAATAACTAATTTGAAGATGAAAATATGCAATATAAAAACCATTGGTGAATTCCTACCATCTTCTTTAGTGAAGTTCTGTATCATTTCTATTTTTTTATATTATTTTTTATTCTCTTTAATGGTTTGATCAGTCTTGACTTGTGAGCAACTTTGTTGAAGATAACAATATATAGTATAACCACTACTGTTAATTCCTATCATTTTATTTTGAAACCCTGTATCATTTTTATTGTTTTTGTATTGTTTTTGTCTATGTTGTTGTTATTTTGGTATTTTTAAAATCCTGTTCAAAATACATTTAAAAACAAAAGATCAGTCACTGTTTCACACCTGTAATCCAAGCGGTTGGGGAGGTTGAGGCTGGAGGATTGAAAATTCGAGCTTTCACTGGGTTTTAGCCCACGATGGTATTAAAAGATGTGATGGTTCCAGAAAACACTCCAGCCATGGTGGTGCATGCCTGTAATCCCAGCACTGGGGAGCCGGAGGCAGGAGGATCACCATGAGTTTGAGGCCAGCCTGGGCTACATAGTGAACTCAAGGCGAGCCTGAACTACACAGTGAGACCCTGTGTCAAACAAACCAGGAGACACTCCAGTTCCATTCAGTTATTGTCATCAATGTCACTTGTTGGCTCTGTCAAGGTTCTTTCTCTTTCCATCGAATGTCATGCCAACTGGGATGAAGACCAGAGGCAGATCGAATTGCCTGCTACATAAAAAGGCTAGTTTAGCACTTGGTGTTTCTCATCCATGCACTGGCTTTGTTCCCAGGCTCCTCCAGGCTGCTGATCTTTGGTGGGAGTGCAGATTTCTTTCCCTGGCTGTTTTCAAATGTGGACATTTGGCAGGGCGACACTACTAGACTCAACACAATAAGATGTGGGCCTGTGTTAGTGACCTGAGGGAGGATTTAAGCAGTGAAGTATTGTCCGGGATTATATGCACCGGGCAGTGGGGGTAGCATTGTAACTGGGCGTCCTGAGGATCTTAACAGGAGGGGAGGCCTGGGTGAGACTGCACTGAGATCACTGGCTGTCACTCGTCTTAGCCAGGTTGGTGCAGGTTCACCAGCACCTGCCAGGGCCTGCACATATGAGGTCTGAATGCCCACGAGGTTCCTGAGGGAAGCCTTGAACCATCTCTTGTCTCATGTCATGCATGGGCTTTCTTTTATTGTTACCTTATTTTGTTTTTGAGACAGTGGCTCACTATGTAGTCCAGGCTGGCCTTGAGCTCAATATGCTGGCCTCAAACTCGTGGCAATTCTACGGCCTTGGCCTCCCAAGTGCCGGCATTACAGGTGTGCACCTGGCACCAAACATGGTCTTAAAATCACACCTCATGCCCTCTTTGGGGTCAGCTAGCTGGCACTGGTGACATTGTGCAGGCTGTGCTCCTCCTCTAGGGAAGGAGCCCACTGCAGACAGCAGCTCTCAAATCTACGTTGCCCATTTTAAAGTGAGATAGAATTTGGAGCCAGGCATGGCAGTGTACATCTGTAATCCCAGCATGCAAGAGGATCACCAAAAGTTTGGGGCCAGCTTGGGCCTCGACACCATCTCAAACAAAAAACAAAAGTTTGTCACAGCAAGCTGTCATGGCATATTGTGTGCCCCTGCTCTGTCCTCATGAAAATGGTACCTATTGCTGTGTTGTATCTACACATGGCAGATTATACCTGTTCATCTGGAGGATTCACCATGGCTCATCCTTCCTTGCCACTGAGAAGTGAAGGAAATAGAAAATCATAAACCAAACTGTTACACAGAACTTCTAAACTTTTTTTTGCCTCTGTTCTGATTCTAGAAAGTGAACCAGAACTGACTATAGATAAGAGACTTGTGGAAATTTTACCTTATGGATGAGATTAGGGTCTTATAGATACTGGAAATACTGCCAATTATATGGCATGCGGAAGTTTTTGTTTTGTATCTTTTGACACCAATAATGATTGGTTTTTCTTAACCTACCATATTCCTTTTTTTAACCTACAGTATTCCTAAACTTTCTATTAACTTGAGTCTTGCACTGTTTCGACAATTAGTAAGGAATCTGAAAACTTTTTGAATAAATTAAAATCACATAAAATCCTATGCATAACCCAATAGCACATGCCTGTAATACCAGCAGTTGGGAGCTTGAGACCAGCTTGTGCTACAAAGTAAGCTCAAGTCCAACCTGAACTGCATAGCAAGACCCTGTCTCAAAAAGACAATAATAAAAAAAACTATGCGTTTTTTTCTTTGCAGCTCATTTGTTGTTCAAGACACTGAAATTAGTACAGTAAAATCAACCAGTTGCAAACAGTGCTTCATATTATGTGTAGCTGATTGCTATTTTTTAAAAAGCCAAAGCTTAGGCAATAGTGCCACATAGGTACCATTTGGTGTAACTACATGATTGTGTGTGTACAGTCAGGACACATGGAGATTCACTGGGAAGCAGCCAGTTGGAGAGGCCCCAGGGGAAGGCTGTCATGCAGGGGGCTCAAAACTCCTTTGTTCTCTGCACATTCTGCCCAGAAATCAGGTTTTTCCTCCTCCAGTGATAAGCGCTCCTGATTCTCCTGTTGGTTCATCTTTCTTGAGGATCTTTGTGAAGATCTCACATGAAATCCTTTGAGGCAGAGTTCACAGGCATGCTCAAACCCAGGGCAGCGATGGCTCCTTGCCTCAGGAGAAACCATGACCTCTGGGCCATCTTTTATGATGTCAGAATCCATGTAACTGTTGTACACTCGGGTGGACAAAGTTCCAGACAGGGCCGTGTCTTTTTCCTAGGTGCTTCTGCTGACATGACTACAGGCTGGTGGCTCCACCCTTCTTGAAGTATGGGCCCCAAAGAATGGTCAGATTGCAGCTTGTTGGTTCCGTGCTCCAACGATGGGGCTGGTCAGGGTGCATCTACACCTACCTGTCCACCTAGTCACAGCACAAGTAGAGACTTCACCAGGCTGCTGTTGGACTAAACGGGCCCTGAGAGACGGGCATCAATTAGCAATAATCGTACCTTGCATAACTTCTGCCAGATACTGCCAGTGCAAAAGACTTAGGGAGATGGGCATCAGCATGTGTTACAAAGTTGTATGGAGGCGACTGTTGTAAACCTAGTGTGTTATCTGGTTAATAATTTCCCCTAGTTACTGCGGGCTGATGGGGTCTGCAGTCTCCCAAAAGAGTGTATGGCAAAAGCTAAATAAAAAGAGGTGAATGGAGTGAGTTCAGAGCTCCAGGAGGATCAAAGCCTCTCACAGAATTTGAGATTCTCTCGGGGCTAAGGTCAAGACCTTCTCTGGGAGGCCCACATTTATTTGGTTATCAGAAGAAGGGAGAATACTCAAGGGCAGTATTACTCAAGGACTTCTTCAAGTAAGCTATTAAATTACTCCTTAATAAGGGTTAAGGCACCCAGGAGTGAGACGCCTGAGGTTATAGTCTTTATCTAGCTGAGATTGGATCCAGGTGTCCTTGGCTGTGATCTTGTCTTATCCTTGGAGGCTTTCGGGCTTCATTCGTCATTACAGGTTTTAGTAGGGATTAGTGACTCAGAGGTTCACTGGCCCCATATTCCATGGCCACTTCCAGGCAAGCGCCTAGGCTTTGGGCAGATTCAAAAGTGAACATAAGCCAACTGGTTAATTTAAGTCCTGCTCAGTGCTGCTTTGTAGTGGCCTCCATCACGGTGTGTTATTCCGTCCTGCAGTGGGCGTGACCCAGGAAACCCGTGAAGCCGGGTACATGAGAAAGCCTGGACTACCAGATCCATTTCAACTATCGTAACCAATGTGCCACCATAGTAATGAGCACAGATGAGGGCCTGCCCTTCTTTGAAGACACTGCTTCATGACTGAGAATAAAGAGCACAGTGAGATCCCAACACAGGCACGCTCTTCAGTCTTCCCAAGGGTCACCTGAACTGACAATGAGGAAACACCAGGCAAACACAAACAGGGCCACTTTATAGTACTGGCATACGTTCTTAACAACATGTAGTCATTAGGTATGGTGGTGCACATCTGTAGTCCCAGGTCTTCGGGAG
>PVLD010031977.1:0-15153 GCA_004027595.1 Dinomys branickii
AAAAAAAAAAAAAAAAAAAAAAAAAAAAGAGTAATAATGAGAAGGCTAGAGAATAGGCATGCTTAAATAGATGGCATCCACAGTGCTTTTAAAAATATTATGTTTGGTGAGAGAAAGCAAAATAGAAATAAGTTACAAGTGTTCAAAAATATTTGTTGAATAAAATTTCCTATTTGATTGTGGAGACAATGTACCTTACTTTTCTATCTAACTCAGTGAGTATTTCGATCCATTTAGACAGGTTGGGGAATACCATCGGTCAATGACATAGACATAAGTTTCAGGTAGCCTAGATCATTCATCATGCTCCCTAGAATGTTTTCCAATATATTTTAACTATAGCTTCCTGATGATACCCAGAAATTATGTCAATATAGAGGCAGTCTTTTGGATTAAGGTACTCAGTCCCTGATTTTAAGAAGTTATACACAGTGCTATTAACACTACAAGCAAAACTGTATAGAACATATGGGATGCTATGGGCATAGGTAGCAGACTGATCTCATCTCTTTTAGGGTTCAAGGCCTCCTGGAAACTAAATACCCAGGCTGAGGTTTGAAATATCAGTAAACATTACCCAATGAACTAAAAACAAATCTGCTGTTGCAGAATCACAGAGATCGAGTGGGCATTCCATTTGAGATGAGACTGTAAAGGCAGGCAGGGATCAGCAATCATGAGGCCTTAAGAGCTTTTCTACAGAAGTTACTGATCCTCAGGGACATGGGAAAGCACTGAGGAATATAGAGGTGGGCTGATATACTAGGGCTAGTCATAACCATTTTAATGACGATCCACCATCTTTTCTTTTAACATATGCATTAAATTATTAAGAGACAGCAAGTATTGAGAATCATGTGGAAAAGTTAGGCTAAATGAAGAATGGGCGGTGTCATGCAATAGAGGATACATAAAAAGATGTACTTGAGTTGAGACAAAGAAGGAAAAGATTATCTTCTGTGACTGGGAATTGAGACTATATTTCTAATTACAGAGGAGACAAAATATTTAAAAGATATGCAAAGTGACGTGAGTGTGGAAAGCATTAGTGACAGGCCATGAGCCCTGTAGAGATTAGAGCTACACACAATAATATTGGTGGAACTGGGTCAAGGTGTTACGTAAAGGTAGAAACAAGGATTTTTCTTCTGATTTCATTTCCCAAATTGAGCTTCCTTAGCTCCTTTTACTTTTCGTCAATCTTTGTTGCAGTAAACTGGCCAGGTAACCCCGAGAACAGCATGTTCTTGTGCTCAGTCCACTTTCCAAATACTACAAAGTTCAACACAGTGTATAGGGAATTGTGATTTTTATTATAATGCTCCACTGTTTTAAATATATTGCTATAGAAACTTAATGATGACAGTAGCTTCTACTGATTTATGATGTTTTTAAAAATTCCTTTACAATGACTCCCGTCTATATACCCAGAAAGTAGAAAGAAAAATAGAAAGAATGAACCTCACATTTTTAAGAATAGAAATTTTCAGAGATGATCAAGATTAATCTGTATGAGGACTGCTTTTTGTGCTTTTAATTGTATGGATATTGGGGTGAGGTCATCTAAAGCAAATTCAGCTTCTTTGTCACTGTAGCATCTAAATCCATAAGGTCACATATGGAAAACTGCCTGAATTGAGAAGCCTAGGTCCTTTCCACTCTCGCAACTCCTGATGAAGTGGACCTCAGAGCCCATGCTGCTGGGAGGGGTGTAGCAGCTTTGTGGCCAGCACCTACTCAGAAGCGGGAAAGCATCCTGGCCGAGATAGCTGTTCCAGAAATAGGATTTCCAGGCAACACTTCTAGGAGGGACATCTAATCTGATAAGCCTGAATTATCTACCTCTACCAATAAGGTCCATGACCAGTGAAGAGCTCACCACAGAAGATGTAACTTTGTCAGTGAAAGTCTTATAGAAGAGAATATTGATGGTTCATTTGCATGACAATGGGCTGGAACTGGGCTAAAATATCGTTAATACATTAAGGAGATTTGTGGGCTCTTTCCTCCTGCATTTGTATATTCAAACTCTTCTTCAGGTTTGAAATTCACTGAAGTCTGTTTCCTAAGTTTTTTTTTTGTTGTTGTTGTTGTTTCAATGTGTTATTTTAAAGTACTTTGGAAAATTATGCTAATATAATTATTTAAAAGTATAAATTACTTTGGAAAATTACACTAACAATTATTTTTAAGTAACGTTTGTGTATTCAAACTGTTCTTCAGGTTTGAAATTCACTGAAGTCAGTTTCCTAAGGTTTTTTTGTTGGTATTGTTCTTTCAATGTGTTATTTTAAATTACTTTGGAAAATTAGGCTAACATAATTATTTTTAAGTATTGTTTATATGTCTAGTCATTCAAATTTTTAATGAATATTCCCATGTAGTTGTATTCGTGGGATACTGGAGCTGCATATTCCTTTGTTCTTGGCACTCACCAAAATATTTGAAACATAGGACAAGCATTCAAGGCCAAGTAATTATGTCGGAAATTTAATTATTTAAAAAGCCATTGTATTTCTGTGCTCACCAAAGTGTGCATTTGCAGAGTCCCTAGATTAAGGTACATTGAGAAATACTTCATTCTCTGCGTACTGCACATCCTACATTTGCTTTTCCAGATGGATGTGGCTATTCTTGGGGTCTTTTTCCTGTATTTAGCGCAGTACCTTTTCTCCCAGACTTCAGAACAGGTGTTTAATTTGAGAAAGTTTAGGAAATCTGTCCGTTCCATCTGGGTGGAACTGCTCTCTCTCCTCGACGCTACTGTTGCTCCGCGTTCTCCTGCAGAGAGCTGTGGCTTCTCTCCTTGCAGTTACGGTCCATACAAGTGATGCACTTTGCTTATACCCTACTCTTAATCTTAAAATCCTTTTCCAAGAGAGTCAAATCTTAATTACTGTACTGGATTGCCATCAGAATCTGTCTCTATTATTGGTATTTTTGTTGTTGTTTTGTCTTATATAATCAAAACAAGAGAGAAAATCATTCTGATCTGGTTGCCTCAAACAACTTCAAGAACATTGTGTATTCTTTAAGAGAACTAGAGCCAACTGGAGTGGGTACAGAAGAAAGTGTCCAGCACAGGCTAAAAAAAATGAGAATAGTGGGGGTTGGTTGGGCTAGAAAAATATTTTACTTTCATTTGAGTGGTTTAGTTTTTCCTTTTGCAGGTAGAATTAAGAATTACCTTGGGTCACTCTAGACAACAAAATTAGGACAAAAAATTTGACAATTATATAAAGTTTGATTTGCAAAATGTAAATATGGAGTTTGATTTGAATCCATTTAAGGAACTGATTTACTTATATTGCTTTAAAATTTCAAAAAAATAGGAAAGATTATTTTGAGAGTACTTTCCTGAATTAATAGATACATTCACCCATGCAGAAGATGGGAAGCTGGTGAGCCAGATGGTGGTTGTTTGACCAGATGGTATTGAGGCAATTCATACATCCACTTAGGGGTGGGCTAGATAAACTAGAGGGTCCTTTCCAACTCTTGTGAGTCCTTAAAGACATTCAGGGTTCATTTATATGTTCATCTACTGGGGGCAAAAAGATTTAACAGGGAATCCTACAAGGCTTCCTTGAAGAATAATGATATGCTCTAATTAAACGTGCTTTTAAAGCAATATTAGTAAAGTAAAAGAAAACCTTTCCTACTCATGGTCAGGAACAGCTTCCTTTTTGTCTATTGATGCCAGCTCCTTCCTTCAGAGTTACATGTCTGCGGTCAACATGACATGAAATAAGCTGTTCCATCTTTAGAAACTTTACTCTACAGATTAATGTGTTCTTTTCCCCCTAAATCACAGTGCTCCTATGTCTTCCAGCAGTAGGCTTAGACTCCTAATTCATTCCTGAGAGAGATCGGTTGGCCAGATCACTCTAAGGGTCCTGTTGATAATTTTATAGTTTATTTTGATTTTCTAGAATTGTAGTCTTCTCCAATTAAAAATGTTTCTGCTAGTCTGTTAAATTAATTATATTTTATTAATTTTGTTTTGCAGTTTTACCATTTTGAATTTTATCTAAGTATACATAATTTTTTTAGTTTTTATTGGCTTGCGGAGAGAAGGCCTCCAATACTACACAGTCTGTGTAATTGTTTTCCTCATTATTTCTTCCTTTCCATCCCCTTACTTTCCCTGGGAATTCCTATTAAATGAATAATGCACAGACCTAATGCATTGACATAAAAGTACACAAAAGAAATTTGAAAACTGAGAATCTATATGTATTAAATTAAAACCTATTGATTTTGTTATTTGCAATCGTTTCTGAGTGCAATTGTATTTTATTTGCTTAATGGGACCAATTTTGAGAAAGATGTTTTAAAGTCTAACAATGCATCCGCTATAAATATTTCAATGATGTTTTGTTACATATAATTCCTGTGTTTTCCCAGTGGATTACACACCCAGTGTTAGAATTAGTATCATTGTATAATAGAGCTCAATGCATTTTCATTGGCTATATGACCAAATGCTTGAGATGTCCAAAATGACCAATTTATAGATATCAAAACTCACTGAGCCTCTGTGTCTTCTCTTTTATTTGGAGACATGCCTACAAGATTTTGCCTTAAGGAAAAAATATGGGACTAGGTACTCAAAAGATGTGGGTGCAGCTGTTCCTCAGTCTTGGTTAAAAATACTACCGATTTAAAACTTTGTAGCTCAATTTTACTCCCAGTTCTTTCTGACATTGGTCTTGGCATCCTTGATTCTGCTCATCATACTAATGTTTTCCAAGATCTCTTCAATTTTTCCATCAGTCTGGTATCATCTGCGTTGTATCTTGCAAGACTTCTCAACATTCTTGTTTGCCTGTAGCATCCTTTTTGAGTAAACTCCATCAGTCATCTTGAATCAGAAATCAAATGGATCATTTTTATCTCTACTTCTAGGTTTCCTCCAGGGTAAGTTATGTTTTCTTCTATTATATCTTTAAACATTTAAAAAATTCTCTTCAGGGACAAAAATGAGCTATGTTTCAGCTCCACTGCATATTTTCAATATAAACCATCTGTTCTCACTTTAGTCTCTTGTTACTGTTCTTTGCATTTTCTTGTTTAGTTCTTGAGCCTTTTTACACTGAGTCTATGACATGTTCACTTTTATACAGTACTTTTTCTACTTTTCTAACAGATTTTCAGACTGTTCTTGTGTTACTCATTTACTTTATAAAATTTTAGTTTGTTGTTTTTCAAGCAATTTCTTATTTTTTATCTAGCTATAAAGTAAATAGAGTTGTCAGCTAACACTTTCTCCTCTTTTTTAGGGGCAAAGATACTTTGGCTTATGACCAAACCTAATTTATGCATAATTTTTCTTTACTTGTATGAAGATTTAAAAAAATAGGTAAAAAACCTTTTTTTCTGTTCATTTGGTCATGTTTACCATTTCAATTCATATTGTAATAAACATTTATGAAATTTTTTTTACTGAATATCAGATTTTGTCTTCAGGATTGGTCCCCCAAATTGGAAATATACACACATTTGTGAAGCCCTTGATAGCTATTGCAAATCAGCTTACTAGACAGATTGTAACAATTTAGATTTCTGTCAGCATCCTAAAGATAGACTGATCAGATTTGGGGATTATCACTTAATTGATTAAAAAATATTCTATTTTGATTTGTATTTCTTTCACTAGTAAGTTAGGATTTGCTTTTAAATATTTTTCAGCCCTTTGCATTTTCTCTTTAAGGGTGTTTCTTTAAATTAAAAAAGAGTTGTAGTCTTCAAAGCATAGTAGATTTTAGAAAATACATTAAATCGTTCATGTTTTCCACCATGAATCTTTTCGTATGTGCTAAATTGTACAAATGGAAAAAATGTATTTTAATAGAACTGCCTTGCATGGTTGTCTGCAAAAGTTACAGATTATTAATTCCACTGAGGAAGATGGCTAATCCTGGCCCACTGCCTGAAGAGAGACCTGACCAAGATAGAGAAGAGTGTGTAAAATAGTTTCACTTGTAACTTCATCATCTCTTGCCATTGCTCGTACAATTTCTTAGTAGCTGTTTAAGGATTATATTTCCTGAGGAATAGTGTGGGAGAAATGTACTTTTGATCAAAGTTTCATTTGGAAATTCATATTTCTTTTATGATCACAAAGATTGCCAATTATAGTTCTTTCCTACTATATATTATTTAGAGGTAGAAATTTAATTAGAAAGCATTTGTGATGAAATCTTAAGTGACTTAGAAATGTATGTGCAGGCATATGCCTATGATATTTAATCAAAGTATATGATAAGTAGAATTTTAAAACAGATTCTTAGTGTTAAGACTTGGCATTATTTATTTTTATTTGAACAAATAAACTTATATTGCTTACGACTATGCTATTATTTATCCTAGTGATTTAATCCTACAGATATTTTGGAAAATAATATAAACACAAACATATGTGAAGTATGAGCAGCTAGAAACGTCACATTCTCTAAATAACCATGAATTGATGAATAATAAGTCTTATGTTTATTATTTATAAAGTGTAGTTCAAATACTGGCATGCATGCTAATATTAATTATATATTTGTTTAAATCAGGAAACTAAAAATATTTTGCCAGTAGTAATTTCTTTTTTTGAACCAAAAAAGCTCATGTGCATAAATTACTAGACAAATGTTGTCATTATTATAAGTGTTTATTGAGAATTTCTAAACAGAGAGTGAGTATGATGAAGCGAAAGAAGTCAAGGAGGAGTAGATCCAGCAGGAGGGGAGGTCTCTTGATAGGAATACTTCTATGATCTTAGAGAAGTAGAACTGAATTAGAAAAAAAGAGTTTGTTGTGATAAACAGTTACAAAACATTGTTAAAAGGATGAGATATTCAGTGACTTAAAAAAAATTTCTGTGCAAATCCCACACAGTTCAAAACTGTTTTACACTTGAAGGGGCACTCTAGTTATGGAGCTAATAATTATTGAGATTTTCTGTGGCTGGATCCTGTTCTAGGTGCTCAGTATATATCAGTTAATAAAACCAGGAAGATTTCTGCCCTCACTGGCCTTGCATTCTGCTGAGGAGAGATGGAGGGAAAATACGTGTGACAAATGAGGCAGTTACAAGTCCACACTGAAAGGGTGCTGCTGTGGGCCAGAGAGGAATCAGAGGAGGCGAGGGGCATTAGAAGTCTGTGCGGGGGTGGAGTGTCTTCGAAATTAAATAAAGTGGAAGGGGAGGGTTTGTTTAGAGGATAAGTTTTGAGCAAAGGTTTGAAAGAGGTGAGTGGTTAGTCATGAAGTTATCTGGAAAGATTATTTTAAGCGAGAGAAAAAGAGAGAGAGGAAGGGAGGGATATAGGGAGGGAGCTGAATGGTGAGAGCATGTTGGAAACCAGTGGGGAGTACGAAAGCAGTGTGCTCAGAGAGCCCAAGGGAAAGCAGGGCAGCCACGTGGGCCTTACCGTTTTATAACTTCAGATTTCATTCTAAGGGAGAAGACCCAGTGTAGAATTTTGAGCAGAGTTATGGCTTGATCAGCTTTACATTTTAAAAGAATAATTCTGGCTTCTGTGTTGAGATTGCACTGAAGGGGCTAAATTTTAAAATATAGGCAACATAGGACAAAGTGTTGTGCTACTTAGAGGCCAGACTCTCAATGTATTTGGAATCTAGAGCTAATGCGATATGCCAGGTTGTAGTGGAAGATGAGGAAGGTATTATGGTTTTGGGGATATTGTACAAGTGAACAATATAATATAGGACACATATTTTATAAGATTATTTATAATAGTCACCCAAAGAATGATATACAAGAGAGTGCAGGAAATCTTTTCACACACTAAAGACCAAAAAATTCAGTCAAGGGTCTAGATCCTACAGAAATGTCCTGCATGGGTCCAGCTGAGGACCTAGAGCTCATAACAATACGTCCCACAAATCCAATTAGAGGCCCAGAGCCCGTAACAATATCTCCTGCAGGCCTGTTTCACAGATCTGTGCTAGGAAGACCCAAAGGTCAGTGGTGGAATCTAGAAAGTCTGTGCTAGCGGATTGAAGCATCTGTGCTAGCGGGCTGAGGGACCTGCCCTACAGCAGGAAGCAGTGTGGAAAGAACTGGAGCTCTCTGAAAGTACCACAGCCATCGCAGCAACAGTGAGGTCCCAAGCTCCTCTGAGGAAAGCCAATGCAGCAAGCTGCTCCCGGATACCGGCAGTGCACCATCTTCCCCTCTGGAGGCAGGAAGCAATGCTCAGAGTGAGGACCAGAGCTCCCCCAAAGTGAACTGAAGCTATTCTCAGTGCCAACGTGGTCCTGAGCTCCTTGAAGGAAGAAAACAGTCGAGTTCATCAGGAAAGCCAGCATGACAAGCTCCTCCAACAGAAAACAGCTCCTCACAGCTTCCAACAGCCTTTCTCTGCTCCCAGCAGCCTAATATCTTCTTCTCCATTTCTGCCTCTTATGCTGCTGGCAACAATCCCCAGGTGGGCCTCCCACATCCAGCACCACGCTTACTCAGTTCAGCTGGGGCCAAGAATTTTTTAGGATTTTTAAAAGGTAAGGAAAATTTGATTTTTATGAATAGACAGGACTTTCTGATCAGAAAATCTCTCATCAGAATAAATATATTGAAGAATTTTCAACTTTATGGTGTGTTTTCTCTTTTGTAGGACCCAAAAAAGCCACTTGAGTATGGAAACAATACTGTATTAAAATTATTTAAATCAAAGCATCTTGAAATTTAATTGCTTTGTAATTTGGTTAATGAAGAATTGAGATATTTGAATAGTGAAAATGAAATAAAATTCATAAACTATTCATTGAAAATAGGTCCTGTGCAACCATGTTTTGTCACATTGCAGGAGAAATTTTGAGTTTGCTCTATTCACACAATTTACTGGTGCAATCTCATCTGAACTCTATTTGACCTCATCTTACTTGAAATGGACTATATAGAAAAGCAGCAACATACTTTCAAATAAACATCTCCTAAAATGCATTTTAACCTTGTATCTGGAGATCTATGAAAGAATACTTTTTTTCAGTACATTGATAACAGAGAGAAGATTCCTTTCAGCTGAAAATTATGGTATTTAAAGGTTTCAAGATGTCTTTCCAGGTTTTGAGTTGGCAGTGAGCCAGGGTCTGAATGGTTATATTTTTAAAGCCTATCTTGCCTCTGTTTCCTTAGCTTTCCAATTTTTACATGAGTGCTTGCTCCCAGAAGACATTTAATATGTTCTTTCAAGTTCATTCACTTTTCTATTATTTTTAGATAGAAACTTTGCCTTAAACAATCTTCAAAAAATGGTCAATGACATGACAAATCTGCAAGTCCTAGAGTACCTGGCCATCCTAAAATGTATAAGGACAAATTTTTGGCTTAGTTCCTTACAACACTTACATAAATGTTTACAGAAGAATCTTACTATAATATCATTATTTTCAGATCAATTTCTAAACTGGCTTGCAACAAACAACTTTTGTGTGTGTGTGGCTTGCTAAGCAAGCTTAGTGGTTTAAAGCCTCTGTGTTCGTGTAATTGAAATACCTTTGAATTCTCCTTTCATAAAGCATTGATTGACCACATAATGGAGGACTTCTAAACCCCATTCTTTTAGACAGTGCTCTATGTCTTATTGTGTGAACAGAAATGTGGCAATACCCTGTCCAGTAGAGGATTTCACTGCGTAACCACAGGAAGATTCATGTGAAAACTGAAAATTTTACCCTGAAAGGAAGGGAGAGATATTTGTAACATTTCACAAAAATGCAGTTTTGTTGTGTTTGAATAGTGCTCTTCCAGAATCAATTATTTTATTTTCCTGTCAGACCACTATAGGGAAAAATCACAACAACTTGATTTTTGTTCCTTACAGTGTGCAAGAATTTTAATGATTGTGACCAGTCTTGCTTCCTGTAGTCATTTGCAAGTAAAATCTCTTACACAAGATATGTGGATGAATGGATCAGCCTGGGGATCATTTATATGAAAGTTAATAAAATATGTTTGCTGGCCTTATGGCCTTAAGCAGAATCAAAAGTAACTGGAGAACATTTAAAGATGAGGAAAGGTAGTTTTGGGGACAGAAGGCACCTTAACAGGTTAGAAATTTTAGGTGCAAAATCAAGGAAAAGAAAACCCAGTGACTGTGTATTGTGTTAAACTTTGTAATCATGGAAAGCTACCATACTCTCGTTAGGTTAATAATACTGGCAGGGACTATGGCTCTTAGGCTTTACTCATCTCTCCCTTAGCCTAGAAAATCTCTTTCTCCTGGTACAGGCCTTTTAAACTTTGATTTACTTCTCCTTCTCCTCACAATACCCTTAGAATATTAACTTTTATGCCAGCGCATACTTTTTAGTATGGCACAGCTCTGCATCTGCTGACCTTGATGTTTCCCAGTTACTGCATGTTTATATAATTTACGTTGTAGACGAGGTTTGTTAGGGGACAGATGCATCTCCGGCTTTCCTTTTGCTTCATTTACGGTATACCTAGTATAATAATCTTCCTGTAGCAGGTATATTTAACTGTGGCATTAACTCCGTTAGATAACTGAAGCAGGCACATTATTTCTTAGTGAGGCACTACTGACTCTTCGGATGGAGCACAGTTTTGTTTTGTGGGTCTTCTCTTGTTTCTGCCCCCCACATTAGAAGGTCTTTAATAACCTTGGCTCTAATCCTCCATGCCATTAGTCCCTTGCGCCATTTGATAATCCATGATTCCCCTTGGAAAAGTGTTATTGTCCCAGTTGAGATTCAGTTCCCTACATAATATCTAAAACGTAAGTGTTATAGAACATAACATTTAATTATTTATTAGGCATTATATTTTTTCTTTTCTCTGACTAAAATGAAACTGCAAGAGCATGGGTAGTGATTTTTTGTCATTCACATTCATAATAAAATGCTTAGGCAATATCTGACATGTGGTAGGTGTTGATAATCTATAGACCAAAGGTATGCAAAACCATTCTGTAAGAGTTCACGGATTACTGAATGCATTGAATAATTTTAACAGCAACTTATTAAGTAATCTGTGGATGGCGTACATTTTAAAAAAATCAATTCGTTCTAAACATAGATTAGTGTAGATATTGGTGAATCGTGGTTGGCATTAAATTCTATCTCTATTCCACCCAATCCCGGCTGTGCGATTCGGACCTTACTCCAGTGACAGGCCCACCAGCATGCGGCCTGGACCTCACTACAGTGACAAAGGCCCACTAACGCCGACATCTAAGCAGTGCTGCATTTCATGGTCTGTGCCAGCTGGGTAACTCAGACATTTCTCCAGCGACGGAGGCTGACCTGCAAGGACACATGAGCGGCGACACCCTTCTGTGAACCAGAGACAAAGGCGGACTCTTGCAGACACCTGGGAGGCGCGGCATTTCCTGCCTGCCCCCCAACTGTGCGACTGGGACCTTTAACCAGAGACAAAGGCAGATTAGCTCAGACACCTGGGCGGTGGGCGTTTCACCTCCTGCCTCCTGGCTCTGCGACTAGGACTTTTCTCCAGTGACCTGCGACACCACATGAGCAGCGCAACCCTTCTCCTCTGGTAAGCTCCACACCTTAGAGTTAGGAAGAAAATCCAACTGGGAGGGCCTGTCCCTGCTGGTGGTTGAGACCTGCAGAGTGAAATCAGTCTCAGGCTCTGGGGTCCTCGGGGTTGGGAGGAGAGCCCTGCTGCCCCCTGACTGGCTACCTGAGGAACCCGAAACAGAAGCTGCTGCCTAACCACCATAGGCTTCAAGGCTGAGACCCACACTCTTCCCGTCCACACACTGGACACTTGGGTACCGAAGCCCAGCACTCTCCCACTATAGCAGCTGAGGTCTGAGCCAAGTGCCCCAGCATTTGCCTGGGGTACCTGGGCCCGGTGGTCCACAGTCTGCTACCACCCTGGGTTTAGTTTAACATCCAGGTAAACTAGGGTCCCTAGAGTCCTTAGTGAGCTGCCTGGGTAGTCAGTAGCTCAGCACCAGTCATCTGACATTCAAAATGACAAAATGAAGGGGCAAAATGCAGTCTCAGAACACAACTCACCCAGAACAAGCACAGGACACAATAACATAGGAGAACTAGGAAACCACATACCTGAAATTTCTGAAATGATCACATCTGAAATAAAGAAACAACTCCATCAAGCCATAGAAGAGATTAAATCTGAAATAATCTCTCAGGCAAAAAATGAAATGAAAATAATAATGGAAGAAATGCTTTCCACATACAGGGAAGAAACAGATAAGAGACTAGAAGATCAAAGGCAACAAATGGATATGTTAAATGAGCAATTCAGGAATGAATTAGAACACACGAAACAGTCTCAAAAAGATTTCCAGGAAATGAAAACTGCCACTGAAAGCTTGAAAAACCACTTGAATGAATCTGAAGATAGAATTTCAGATCTTGAAGATAGTCTGACAGCTAATGACCATGAAAGGAAGGATCTCTTAAAGTCAACAAGGAACCAGGAGAAAACAATCCAACAGTGCAAGGTGAAGCAAAGAGAAATAATGTGTGAGTAATAGGAATCAGTGAAACAGCAGGAGGCAACACAAATGACATAAAAAGAATATTTGGAGAAATAATAGCAGAAAATTTCCCAAGAACGGTAAAAGAAACTGATGTGCAGGTAAATGAAGCATATAGAACTCAAATGAGCCACAACCCAAATAAAACCACCCCCAGGAATATAATAGTCAAGATCCCAGATATGAAGCAAAAGAACACAATATTAAAAGCTGCTAGAGAAAAGAAACAGATCACCTATAAAGGAAAGCCCATCAGAATCACAGCAGATTTCTCAACAGAAACCATGAAATCAAGAAGAGCTTGGAGCAAGATATTACAGATTCTCAGACAAAACAGCTTCCAACCCAGACTGATATATCCTGCAAAACTATCCTTCAAATTCAATGGAGAAATAAAGTATTTTCATGACAAAGGCCAACTGATGAACTTCATGAGTGCCAAACCAACATTACAAAAAGTACTGAAAGATATTCTAGACAGAGAAAAAAGTAACCAGAATCCCAAGAACAACAATAGAAAGGAACCTTTAAGCAGAACAAGAAATTAAACAGCAGAAGTAGGAAAGCAACATCAAGTAAACAGCATGACAAGAGTAAGCCAACATATAACAGTTATAACCGTCAATGCAAATGGCCTCAACTCACCAGTCAAAAGAAATAGACTGGCAGAGTGGATTAAGAGACAGAATCCCACAATATGCTGTATACAGGAAACACACTTTACTCAAAAAGAAATCCACAGACTGAAAGTCAAAGATTGGAAAACAATCCTCCATGCAACAGGTTCCCAGAAAAAAGCAGGGATAGCTGTTATGTTTGCAGACAACATAAACTTCAAACTCATAACAATCAAAAGAGACAAAGAAGGCCACTATATAGTAGTTAGGGGAAAACTGCAAGAGGAAGAGATAACAATCCTAAACATGTATGCACCAAATACTGGAGCACCAAACTATGCAAGGCAAATCTTAACGGACACAAAAAACCAAATAAAAAATAACACTATTGTAATAAGGGGAATAAATACCCCTTTGACACAAACAGACAGGTCAACTGGACTAAAACTTAGCAAAGGTATAACAGACCTGAACCAAATGTGTGAACAAATGGACTTAGTAGATGTTTACAGAGTGTTGCACCCCACAACACCAGAATACACATTTTTATCAGCTGCTCATGGGACTTTCTGTAAAATAGACCACATTCTAGCTCATAGAGCATACTGCCTAAATGCAAAAGGATTGAAATTATCCCATGCATATTATCTGACCACAGTGCAATGAAATTGGAAATTAATGACAAAGGGAATTCCAAAAGCTTTATAAATACTTGGAAATTAGACAACAATCTCCTGAATAACCAATGGGTCACAGAGGAAATTAGAGAAGAGATTGGAAAATACCTACAAACAAATGAAAATACAAATACAACTTATAGGAATCTGTGGGATGCATTGAAAGCAGTCCTCAGAGGGAAATTTATAGCAATGAACTCACATATAAAGAAAATAGAAAGAGAACAAATAAATAGACTAATGTTGCACCTCAAACATTTAGAAAAAGAACACGTCAAGCCCAAAGCCCAAAGAAGGGAGGAGATTATAAAGCTGAGGGAAGAAATTCATGCAATTGAGATGAAGAAAACTCTACAAAAAATAAGTGAATCAAAGAGTTGGTTTTTTGAAAGAGTAAATAAAATTGATAAACCTCTAGCCAATCTTATAAAAAAAAGAAAGGAAAAAAGTCAAATTCATGCAATAAAGAATGAAAAGGATGAAATCACTACAGATCCTACAGAAATTCAAAAGATCATTAATACCTACTTTGAGAATCTTTACTCCAATAGGATACAAAACCCAGAAGAAATTGACAGACTCTTAGAAATGTATGAATTACTAAAGTTGAACCAGGAAGATATAAAAACCCTGAACAACCCAATATCAATTAATGAGATTGAAAATGTCATTAAACACTTACTGACAAAGAAAAGCCTAGGCCCAGGAACCTCACTGAAGCACTCCTCGGACAAAGAGAGCTGGGTGAGAAGAGCAGAGTTTTTATTGGCATTGCTTCTCCCGCCATGACAAAGCCAAGGACGGTGCGTTCAGCTTAAGGGGGAAGCAAGCTGTGCATGAGGAGGGGTGGGCTCTGCCTGTCTCAGGAGACGTCCTTGGTGCCAGCATCTTTTTCTTCAGACCTGCCATCTGCTCCAGTGAATAATTCCACCAACCACGTTTCCCATGATTTGCCTCATTATGTCTCCACGTCCTCTACACATGGCTTCTGGTGCAATGTTTTGTACATAGAAGGGACTTGGAAAGGATAGACTGGTACCTTGGAACCTTCATGCCTGCAGGGACTCCAATAACTGCCTTTTAAGCGGAACTCTCAGCAGAAAGCTTAAGGGACATTCTCCCAAAGAGAAGGAATCATTCGAGCAGCCTTGGCAGCTGACCTTCACCTGCTGAACTGCCTTTGGAATTTATAGCTCCACATCTTGAATCTGATACCCAAAAATGGGAAAACAGAGGGGTAAAACGCAGTCTCAAAACTCAACCCCACCCAGAACAAGTTTTGAAGAGGAAGAAACAAGGGAATCAGGAAGCCTCATAACTTCAAGATATGAAACGATTGCATCCGAAATT
>PVLD010031978.1:0-15152 GCA_004027595.1 Dinomys branickii
TATCTTATCTATAATTTGGTATTTCCTTTAATGTTTTTGTGTTAACTAATGTGAAGATAACTATGTAATACAACATCCAGTTCTAATTCCCTACTATATTCTGTATAACTTTGTATTTTCTGTATTGTTTATGGCTTTTCTGGTTCATATGTCTCCATTCTTTTGTCTTTAAAATAAAATTTAAAAAAAATAAAAAAATTAAAAAATTAAAAAAATAAAATGTAAAAAAAAAATCTCAATTACAAAACTCCATCCCCATATTATAAAGGATAATATTTTGTGGTTTTGTCTTTCCCTAATTAGGTACTATAATATTAAAGAATATGACTTTGCTTGATATTTTGAGGTTCCTAACTTTTGTCAATTTTTTAAAAATTGGATATTTTGAAGTAAAGAAATGGAGCTATCTTAAATTACTTCCTCATGTCAATATAATTTTCTTTTAAAATTTATAAAATTTATATATTATTATTGCCATGATACTTATTCAGTAAGTTAAATTGGAAGAAGTAAAATGAGCAAAATATTCACAAAATAGCAGTAGATTTTCCTCCACTACTCCTTCTTAAAGAGTACGGTATTATACTTGGTTTTATGTTAGATGTTTATAAATATGAAATGTCCAAATTATAATTATTTTTTAAATAGAGGAAAACTTCAGGAGCTTAAGTCCTTAAATCTGGTTTGCTCTCCTACCCATATTATAAAACCCTTCCTTGACTAGCGGAATCTTTAGGTATACTGGTAAGTATTAACGCAAAACCAGGACATGTTCTCATCTTTCCGTTTTTTGTATTACCAAACCTAACCAGGCATACTGTAGCTGTCCAATTCACAAAGCACTCAGACTATATAATTTTAGACTTTTGTAACCATATATTTTAAAGGATCCATTGAGCCCTGAAAGGCAAGTGCTATCATTCAAGTTCTAATTATATGCTACCTGAGTTTTACAGAACAGGAAAAAAAAAAAAAACTTCCCAAATACATTTTGACCACAAGCAGCCTCTGAAATTAATGCTCCAAATATTTTCAAAATATACAACTGTACAATAGCTCAAGCATTCTTCTATTCAAAGTATGTTCTAGTTTCTCCTTCTACTGCTTCCACTTGATAAATGGGTCAATAAATGCCAAGTCAAATATTCAAGTAAATATATTTTCATTGTTATAGGCAGACATATAATTAACTCAAAGAATAAAAGAAACAAGAAATCAATTTATAATTACTCCTTTAGTTTTCCCCATTAGTCATTTACATTATAATTTGTAGTTCCACTTTTAAAATCTTTATAAACACACACATCATCTTGACTATAATTATAAATCAAATGATTTCAATTACAAATTAGTGTTGCATGTACTGTGACCCTCGTATGTTAATTTTATTAGTAAGAAACAATTGTATTATAACCCATGTATATTAGCTGATTAAAAAGCAATACACATTTATGAGGCTATATTAATTAGTAATTTCAGCAAACGTTTCTAAACAATGTTAAGAGATTTGTTCTGTCTCCTCTCTAATACAAACAATTGAATCATTTTTTATGTATGTGTATATATCAACAAATTATATTTCCATTTCAGGCAAAATAGCCTGATAACAAAGAAAATATTGCAAAAAGAAAACATTATTTTACAAAGAGAATATTACATACAGCAAACTTTCTATTAAAAAAAATTGTTATCGGGTCACTATCTTCGCCAATCCTGGAAAAATGCATTTTGCACAAACACATTACATAAGTGACCTTTTAAAAATATTGCCCCAGACGCAACGCTTCAGATGTATCATTATATGTCCTGAAGAAAACAGTTCAAGATAAGCTCAAGATATCTGTTTGAATAAATATGCCAGCATCACTCAATGTTTTCATTATGGTAGTTTAATTCTTTAAAATTATATAGGACGAACACATCATTTTATCTCTTAGTTTTCCTCACCTCCAAAGAGAGGATAAGAATGGTGCCTCATCACAGATTTCCTATCAGGATTAAAGGAGTTAATACAAGTATTTAGAATGATGCCTACCATATAAATACCAATATGCCTGTTAGCTATGCATGACCTAGTCATGTACATTGTGCCTATTCGAATGCTTCTAATTAGCAGGCCTGAAAGTATCTTAATTTTTTTTAAGGAAAAAAAAGCTACATCATGACATGCTTTATGTTTTTGCCCATCACATCAGCTTTTGGCACTGTTAGTAGCAGCTAGTTTATCTGCTATTCATAAGCAAAATATGACGTATAATCTCTACCAGACAATAGTTCCAAATGCTATTTTAAATATACTAGTCCCTCCTAGTAGGTCAGGAGAAATGAGGAAAGGCTGGTCATCAGGTACTCAGTTATAATTTGGGTGTTCTATTGCACAGCAGGGTGACTATGGATTACAAAGTTTACTGTATATTAGCTACCAGGGTTTGAATGTTTTTACCACAGAGATGATAAGTAGGGATGGGAATATAGCTCAGTGTTACAAGCGCCTTTTTGGCAAGCACAAGGTCGTGAGGCTGATTCCTGGTGCCAAAAAATAGATATATATTGAGTAGATACACATATCTTGATTTGAGCACTATAAAATGTATTAATACATGATATCATTGATTTACAATTTTATGTGTCATTAAACTAAAAAGACTGTACTTTCCCATTATCTTTATATCATTAGTAATCAGTTCATTGTATACACTAATGTATACACACACTAGGGAAAGTAGACAGTGAGAATAAAAATTGGGTAAAACGTACACTGCTCATAAAATAATGGGCTATACAAACGTAAGTATTGTTTAATAAAATAATTTTACCAAGGTCCCAGGGAGAGCTTTATGGATGATGTTTGAACAAGACATGGAACAAGGAGCCAAAGCTTAAAGGGTGAAGAGATCCTAGGATTATTTTATTCACAGAGCCAAAACTTACTCATAGTGTAATAAGCTATAACAAACATAGCAGAAGTAAACAGACTCGCTCAGAGTTCTCATTGCATACTGCTTGCGTAGCTGATCCTTAACTGTTGAATAAATGTTTTTTAGTTTAACTGTTCACACCCTACTGAGGCCTTCATTGTAACATTCTTAAATGCTTTTAGTTTCCTATGTATCCCTATTCCTTTAATCAGAACTCAGAGAGATCTCCCTGAAACTACTTTTATTGCACCACAACCTGATCAAAAACTGCCAACAGTCTCCTCTAATCCCCAGATGATCCAATGATCCAGTGATGATCTAATGCCCACATGAGCCAGTTCCCTTGGCTTCTGACTAGATTCCTCTTGCAATATGCCTGGGACAGTGTCGCCTCCTCCCTCTGCCACACTTTTTTGCATATATTTCCCTTAATTCTCCTCACCCTTTAAAATCCTTCTTTTAGAAGCCACCACACTTTCTTGTTTCTATTTTTATTTTTTATTTTTTGCAGTACCAGGGATCGAACTCAGGACCTGGCACTTGCCAGGCAGGTGCTTATTCCACTGTGCTATCTCCCCAGCCCCTTGTTTCTATTTTTAAAATAACAGTGCTCCATAAATATCACAGAAAAGAGAGAGATGCTAGTGGTATACTTTTGGATGAAAGCTCCTGTCCAGAATTTGGTAAGAGAATTGAAAACCAAAACTCAGACTGACTCATTTGAAAGCTACAGTCAATCCATTACATCAACATTGCACACCTGAATTATTTATTATTCAAAATGCATACGCTGCACCAACTACTTACTAAACAATTACTCTTCCAGTGACACTGTGCTCTTCAAAAAACTTAATCATTCCACAAAATGGGCAATGAGTTCTCCACTACTTAACCTTTTTTCTTTAAGGAAAGCTCACAGTAGAACTGTGGCTATCACTAGATTCGGAACTCAACTATTATGAGATATCACGAAAATACGCTAACCAGCACAGAAGTCCCGTGCTTCATGGCCAAAGAACAAGCGGTGAAGTAGTAAAATATACCCAAAATGCCAAATTCAGGAAGACTTTTTAAAGTGATATTTAGCATGCTCCGTGCTTCAGTACCTTAGACTCCAATTTGATTTTCTCTTCGTTCAGCTTCTCTGTGGCTTTCTTAATTTTTTCTCGACATCTGCTTATTTCCAACCTTACTGTAATACAAATTACATTTTTAAACACATCAATCTTTGTAAGTCTCCATTTTGGTAGAATCTGGTTTGACACTTTTTGGGTGTCCTTCCCTGAAAAATAAACTCCACTTATGGCTCTGACCACTGCCTTTCGGCTTTTTCCCTCCGCTCCAAGCACCCAGCTGGAGAAGACAAGAGCCTCAAGCAAAAGACCACAAAAGACCACAAACACCAGACCTTCGCGCATCACCCGCCGATTCTCCTCAGCCTGCTGCTCGGCGAAGACGATGTGCTGCAGCAAGGCCTCTACACTCATCTCGGCCCGGGCTCCTGTGGATCCTTCTTTTCTCCGTTAAATATTTGATAACCGAGTCTGTGGATCCTGGAAAGCACAATTCAGACGGATTCTGCTGGGACTATTCTGAGGTAGCTGCTCCTCACCTCCCAGCCCGGCCCCGGCACAGCGCGGGGCACTCTGGGAACGGAGTCGGCCCCTGAGGGTCGGCAGATGGGAACCCGGGCCTTCGTCGGCCCCTTACGCAATTCACACACGCGTACTGACAGTTTCGAGCTCTGCCTTTCTCCCTGCTGGAACCCCACTCATCGCTGGGTCTGGGCAGCAGCCCTTGTTATGCCCAGCCCTTTACGCCCACCCTCCCTTCGGATCTATCCTTCTGAATAAAATCCTCAAAGTACAGGGTCTTTCAGCAACCTGGTACCTTCTGGCACTACGTCAGGTCACAAACTTGCCCTTAGACTCCCGCCAGGCCTTAGGTCTCGTCTGGCACCGCGAGAATTTAGACTCTGGTGGCTCCTTGGGTCCAGGCTGAAGGGTAGTTTTCTAGGGTTTTTAATCCTTACTGAGTTGGGGTGTTGGGGTGCTCAGTCTTCAAGTATTATGAAGTACAAAGTATCCTGCATTCTAAATATAAACTTTTCCCAAGTCTCATCCTTTGATAATGGCAAAAGACTGCTATAAATGTACAATGTCTGACATTCGCCTTAATCATTCCTTTGTAATCAGGGCCTATCTTTTTTGTCTGCTTTAAAATTAATCATTGCCTTTCGTAATCAAGCTGCAATAATATTAACGCTTCAATATCTGCACAATATGTGTCAGAAACCAAAGTGGTTTCTAATTAAAGATTAAATATGAAAGGCACCTTTGGGACTTTTGCATGGGACTTTTAAAAATAAAAAAATACTTTTAGTTCCTCAAAATATTGACATTGTGATAAACGTCTGACTTTAGTTCTGTAAAATTCACATTGATCAAACTTTAAAAAGTAATTTCTGGCTCGAATGTACTTAGAATTAAGTAAAATAAGGTACATAAATGTGAAATTTTTGTCACGTAGCAATAGATTTAATATTTCATTAATGCTGTAGTGTGATTCGTTACTAACTTCAACCTAATCTAGATTTCTATCTTAATCCTCATCAAGTCATTTCAGCATAAACTTTAATTTTTAACTTTATTATAAAAGAATATACACTGAACAATGTAATGAAGAAGAAAATAAATGTCCATAAGAATATCCAGAAGCAAAGAGGAATGAAATATTGACTGCTGCCTTCCAGGTAACCCTACTTATTCAGCACTTTTTGTGTATAAAACTTGGAATTATAGTGAATAAATAATAATGTATTACTATAATATTTAAGTTTAATAACAATAACAGTGGTTATTACTATATAATATAATGGATTGTGTATTTACCAAGTACTATTCTGAGCAGTACATAGCCTTTTTAGATGAACTTTGCTATTTGCCTTAAGAGCAAATCAGCATACAAATGGAATTCAGTGAAAAATTCAGTTTGTTCCGTGCCTCAGTTTCCTTAACTGTACTATGACTGAGACTTTCACATATCTGTCAATTAACAATACTATGAGATCCGTGCTTCTATTAATACAAAACTGAGGCAGAGAGCGCTAAGGAACGTGTCTGTGGGTGCACAGTAATTAGTGTGGTAGTTATCTGATTGTGAGTGTGGCTGAAAGGATTTACTGAAGACAGAAGACCCACTCTGGATGTGAGTGACAGCAACCAATAGGCTTCCTGCATGAATAGAATAAAAGGGAAAGGAAGGAGGAAGGCTCCCTTCTTTTTCTTCAGAGGAGCTTCGGCCTTTACCTTTATTTTGGGTGTAGTCTCCAGGCTTCCAGCACAGATCCTTCAGCCTTCCATCTCAGACCCTTCAGTCTCTTGATACGGACTCATATGGGGCACTGCAGTGAACTCCAGTGCTTCAGCTGGATCCTTCTGCTCTCCAGCACACAGACACTCCTTCTGCACTTTTCCACTGGGCAGCCAGTGTAAGCCGATCTTGTAAATATATATTTATATATCTTGTATAAAACTGTTTCCCTAGTAAGCACTGACTGATACAACCAGGCAGTATCACAATCAGGATTTGAACCCTGTACCTTGTCAAGTCACACACACCTAATACAGGGCAAAGAATGGAAACCAAGAAATCTGGAATCAGAAGCCACACATACAATTTTGGATTCTTCTACTTTTTTCCTTGAATTTGATTACAAGCATTTTACCGTTTCATTCAAAACTTTACATAAATATATTTTATAACTCATAATCCTTCTTTACATAGATGGATGTATACAATTTAGATATATAGAAATAAATTTGACTGTTTTATCTGTTCAAGGATGAAAAACAAAGCTGAATTGTGTTTTGAATCATTTTCTTTGAGCTCTCATATGGAGGCTTCTGAAATATATCATGGCTGCCATCAAAGGAAAGGTTCCACAAGATAAATTATATTATTAATTACTAGCACTCCCTTCACAGTTATTTACTGAGGACTTGCACAGGGAGGATCCTCACAAGGAGGCTGGTTTACAAAAGCGTGATGCTATTTAACATTCCAATTTTATTAGTTACACTCAAACTCTATTTATTATTTAACAAGCTCGTTCAGTGCAGAAATTTGGCAGAGTGAAATTTGGGCGGCCTTTTGGGAGCTCAGTCACCTAACTCATATGGGATTATGGAAGAGAGAGCTGCTGGAAATTCAAGAGAGGGAGCACAGGGAGAAATGGCATCTCCATCTTCAGGCATTTTTCTCCAAACCACAGAATACTTAGGTGCTTTTACATCTTGTTAGAATCTTCTTAAAGATACTACAATAGATATTAGAAGGAGTTTAAATTTTAATTTTGTTTACTGAGGCAAACAATTATGTTAGCTTACAATTCAAAATTTACATGTTTCATGATAGTGAATAAAAGTAACATTAAGATATTTGTAGGTTTATGTATGGATTTTGCATAGTGGTAATATTTTTTTCTCTTTTGGATATATGTGCTGATTATGTTCTACAATGTACAGAGGAAGAGTAGCATTACTTAAATTTATATCAAATAAAAATGGTATATGACATGATAAAATTTTGTGAGCCTACCACTTTCTGCAAATGTATCTATAAGTCTCACAAGAAATGCTTTGTTCCACAACTGTTTACTGAGTTTCTGTTTTTTAATCAACATTCATTCAACTAATATTATTGAACATCTCCTATGTGTCATATTAGAGAAACAAGACTTAGTAAAGACAGAACTATATAAAAAATACTTTTCTTCTCCTGGATATTGCTAACCTCATTAGAGAATTATTATATTTTTCAGCATTTTGGCAGCAGTATAAACAACTGCTTTCAGATGTTTCAACAGATGTTCTTTAGAAAGAAAGCCAATTATTTGCATTATGATAGCACATATGATTCTCAGATCTAAACTTCTCCATCTGTACGTTTCACTTAATTGCATACCTATGGAATATAAAAGTTAAGATCACTCATTGTCTCTCAGTCTCAGACTTTTGTTTGTAGTAACCCTAGCACCTGGGTTATAGAGCCATCAATAATTGCTTTGCTAGAAGGCCTTACATCAGGCTATATTGCTCTTGTGATTTAAAATTCATTTCTTCTCCTTTCTTAGATTGATGACTTCCCTAAGTTCTAAACTTGGCTTGCAAATACTCACTAGCCCAAGGCCTATACATTGCAATGGAAAGAACAGAAGTAATTCATTCATTTTATGCTTTCTTTTTTAGGGCATCTACCAAAAAGGGAAAAAAATATGGGTTCAACCAAGTTTAACAGCCATTTGTTGAGTATCTACTAAACATAAAATTCTCTCATGGGTGCTAGGGAGGATACAAAACTGGAAAGATACAGACCTTGCTCTCCTGGAGGTTATAATCTATCAAAATGGGGCAGAGTGTACACAAATAGCCCCTAAGAAGCCTGCATGTAACACTCTCACCCTTGTGCTATGGGTGTGTGGGGAAGAGTGATTAAGTCTGATACATTGGTAGAGGAAAGTATCTGAGCTGGGTTTTAGAGGAGGTTGGAATTGCAACAGGCAGAAGGGTGAAAAGAGCAGAAAGTTACACAGGGCCAACATGTGGACAGTGCTTAGCATTTTCATGTACGTGACGAAGGAACACGTAACGTTTTTGAGCAGGTAAGCAGCATGTCACAGCTGCTCTATGTAGTAAATTCATGGCAATGGGTTAGCAACACTGAACGAGAAGAAACTAACGTTGAACATATGTTGAATAGCTTGCTGTCTATTCAGTCGGTTCAGGCTGCTATAATAAATTATCATAGACTATGTAGTTTTTAAAACAATGGAAATGTATATCCCACAGTTTTGCAGACTAGGAAGTTCAAGATTAATTTGCTGGCAGATTCTGGTCTGGTAAGGTTCTGATTCCTGGTTCATAAAAAGTATATTCTCACTTCATCCTCACAGGTGGAAGAGATTGGCTATTATTATGCAGTCTCTACTATGAAGACCATAATAATATGTGATATATGACAATATAATATTTATTTATTTATTTTTAATTTTTTTTTTTTTTGCGGTAGTGGGGATCGAACTCAGGACACTGCGCTTGCTAGGCAAGTGCTTATTCCACTGAGCTATATCCCCAGCCCCAGACAATATAATATTTATAAGGGCAATAACCAATCATAAGGGCCTTGTCTTCATTACCTAATCATCCTTCAAAAGCTTCATCTTCAAGTATCACCTTTTAAGTTAGGATTCAACATATGAATTAGGCAAAGGACCCAAACAATCAGACCATAGCACTATGTACCAATTATCATGTGAGACCTCATTGTGAACGGATTGTTTTAATCAACCTAACAACTTTATAAGATAAATTATTTTGTTGCTTGGGGGGCTGAGTCAGTGAAAGCTAAATTACTTATCCACAGTATATATAGTAGAAAGAAAGAAGCAGACTCAGGATTTGAATCCAGTAGTTCCTTAATCACTTCCCACTGCCTCTAAACCTAGAGACTAGGGGAGTGGGGAATATAACTATTTCATTTCAAGGCAGATATATTTTCCAAAAATGCTTATTACCAATTAATAGTTTTAGAAGATATTTTTAGACTTCTAGAATGTGAATTACTTGTGCAGTGCATCTGTAATGAATTAAAATGTGATCTAAAGAAAAAAATTGAGAACGTGTCATGCTTTGTAGTAAACACTTATTTAAACACTATGTATCCAATAATGTTAATCTAAAAATGAAATTCATATGCAAATTACTACATTGATTTCCTGATACTCATAATTAATTCCTAGGATGGTGATAATAATATGTCACAACTGAACACAGAAATTTATTTCATCATGGCCCTAAAAGCTAGAAATCCAAATGAATGGGCCTGCACAGTTGGTTCTTTCTGGGTGCTCTTAAAGGAGTCTTTTCCTAGCCTCTTCCCAGCTCTGGTCCTTGCCAATCATGCTTGGAATTCCTTGTTTGTAGATACTTCGCCCAATGTCTATCTCTGTCGTCACCTGGAATTCTCCCTACTGTCTCTTTCTCTTTTCTTTTCCCCTTATAAGGACCCCAATTATACTGAATAAAGGGCCTGCTCTACTGCAGTCTGACCTCATCTTAACTAGTTCTATCTGCAAATGACCCCATTTCTAAATATGGTCACATTCTGAGGTACTTGGGGTTAAGATTTCAACATACCTTTTGGGAGAACATAATTCAACGCACACAGATCTTAAAAGTGAAGCTGTTAGAAATAGTATGGTTTTCAATTTTAAGTAAGACCGATTTACTTATGTTACAGCCAAAGAATTTTTAGTGGTTTAAGAGACTTTCAAAAACATCTTGCATAGTCCTTTCATAGGGGTTAACACGCCAGAGAGGTAAAGGTTTCCACAATGTTGGATGTACAGTTAATATCAGAGGTAAGTCTAGAATCCTCTCTGACTTTTTCTGTTCCAGTGAAAGATTTTTTTGTTTACCGTGTCTTTTACCCAATTCAATTAAAATAATGTATCATTTATTTGTTTTCTATTTTGAACTTTTTGTAAGGATTTAAACAAGAGACATAACAGCCAGGGTGTGGCTGGTTTAGGGTAATATGTAATGTAGTAACTCCTACTAAGATTAGATGGATGCACTTCAGGTAGATAGAGAAAATACAGCTGCAGACACACATAGATACCCATATCAACATACACATGCTAAAATCATGTATTTCATTATAAAAATATTTCAAAATATTGATTTTATTTTAATCTTACATTTCTTCAGTAAAAATGAGGGTTAATTATCAATTCTTAATCATTGATTTTAAAAATTCTGTTAACACTTTAGGAGTTATTAAATATCAAAATTTCTGGAAGAAAAATCTATAGTGTAGCTGGTAAACTTGGATTTTTAGAAAACTCAGAGGCTGGGCTGGGAATTTAGTTCAGTGGTGCAGTGCCTGCCTGGCAATCATGAGGTCCTGAGATCAATTCCCAGTATTTCCCTCACTACCAAAATAAAAAAGACCTCCGAGGCCAGAGCCCCACATAGTATCAGATGCTACACCCGGGAAAGCAGCCTGTCAGCTCCAGAAAACAAAATGACACTTGGAAGCCACTGTTCTTCACCATGTATAATTCGTTTGTTTACTGAATACGTATTTATTGAGTATAAAATATACTATATTTTAGGCGAGAAAAAATTTGGAATTATAAAGATAAATAAGACAGGTGGCTTACAATCTAGTTATAAAGTTATAGTTTCCATGACAATAAGTTTAAGTGGTTTGTTATTATATGGAAGTAATTAAAAGAGAAATTTAAGTCCTTTTCTTACTAGTTATTTGTTACAATAAATATTCTTTGCTTGCCTAATAAGTACAGTTACCCACTAAATAAATCTGTTCTTAGCTGTTCAGTAGATCTAAATTTAAACAAAAATTAATATGGCCTATCTAGTTTTTATTACAATTTATATGAATGAAGAGTTTACTGATTTCAATGAAATAGTCAGTGGGTATCTGAAAATTTGGAATAAATTTTAATATTTTCATGACTTTCTATGAATTCAGAATCAGGGGAGTTTGAAAAAATTAATGCACACATTTACATATATGTGTATAGGTAACTGAGCTATAGATCTTATTTTCTTAAAACACTTCACTAAATTGCTCCCTTATAAGAATAAAATTATTTCATGCTTTCAATGCTTAAAATGACTTTAGTGGCCTTAGTACAATAGTATTACATTATAAAAACCAGACACTGCCGTTATTCCCCTCCATGATGCCACAGACAGCTTGAAATGTTTTATTGTAGTTTACATGGCTCATAAACCTTATCTTTTATTTGACATTGCAGGTGTGTCGATAATAGAATATAGAAAACCTTGTAAGACGGTTAAAGGAAATAATTAGTTAGCATTTAAATAACAGACCTTGCTAAGAAACATTTTTAAAGAGAGAATACTCTGATTATTGCCTAGGTAATAGTAAGTAGTTCTGAAATAGAATAGAATGGAATGAAAATGAGTGAGAAGAATTTAAATATCTCTGGAAATACAATGAAATATTGAAAAATGTTTCAATTGCTAAGGAAGTTGTGAAAATGTCATCATTTGACATCCTTATAGTTCTGTGCTTGTTGTATCTCATAATTCTACTTATACAATGTGTACAGGCATAGGTTTCCCAAACTGTTTAATAATCTATCCTATACTATCTTCTTTTTCAAGGCATTATCCTAGAGAAAACCAAGAAATGGCTGAGATTCCACAGAATGTCTTGCCTTAGCTTCCAGTGAATAAATGAAAGGACCGTGCATGCAGGATCCAAACACGCATAAAAAAGATTCATGGTGATATTCTTAGAGCAAATTAATAAAACCTAAGAGAACTTGTCAGAAGAAATGTCCTTAAGATGATTTTATTTCAGTAATTGTTGTATTTTAAATGCTTTCATTTTCTTTTGTGATGTCTTTTATCTTACTTACAGATGCTATTACTCATAAAATATGATATTTCTGTCTAGAAGGCTGTAACTGTAAATGAAACATAATACTCTCATCTAAGAGTAGAAAAGGAGATTCAAATCTCCTGCTTCACTGTGTAAGCTGATTACTGCAGAGGTCAGAAAGCTGGTTTCCACATCCTTTAAGTGCTGGCTGTGAACCTTTGTGTAACTGACCAAACACCTTTCTTTCTTTTATTCAATTGCAGTTTTTGATTGGCAGCATGTCTAGGCAGTTCACAAGATGGACTAGACATTCTGTGACTTGAGAGTGGTATTATGAATAACATTGAGATTTCACTCACCCCAGTAAGCACGGCTATCATTAAGAAATCAACCAGTAACAGATGCTGGCGAGGCTGTGGAGAAGTAGGAACACTTCTCCACTGCTGGTGGGAATGCAGACTGGTGAAACCACTGTGGAGAGCAGTTTGGCAATTCCTCAGCAAACTAAGTCTAGAGGTCCCATTCAACCCAGCTATTCCCCTTCTGAGTATTTTCCCAGAAGATCTGAAAACATTGTATCACAGCGATATATGTGCACCCATGTGCATAGCAGTGCTATTTGTAATTGCTAAATTGTGGAAGCAACCCAAATATCCATCCACTGAGGATTGGATAAAAAAATTGTGGTACTTTTATATAATGGAGTATTAGCTATAAAGAAAGAAAAACTTGAGGCTTTTATAGGTAAATGGTCACAACTAGAGACCACACTCATAAGTGAAATAAATCAGGCCTCCATGTGTAAGCAATGTATTGTCTCACTAGTGCAAGAATCTGAAAGCATGAAAAGAAACTAGGAGGCAGGACAGACATTGTGAAATGAAAGGCAAATGCTCAAAAGTAATGGGTATCTGGAGTGTGGGAAAGGAGAAAGGAAAGAAGAGGAAATTATGTATGTGTGTATATACAGGGTAGCTAACAGTCATACTACTATCTTCTATTGCTTTACTGAAAGGAACAGTTAATGGTTACTGGTTTGATCATTATTGCATGTCTGTTTGTTTTCCTGAGAAACCACTTTGAAGACATCAGTAGTAATACAACAACCATTGTTAATTTCCTACCACTTTGTCTGCCACTCTGTACTGTTTGTATTGTTCTCACCCTATTTTGTAAATGGATGTCTGTTTGTTAATATGTTTTCTTCCTTTATTTTTAAAATTGAAAAAAAGAAAGTGGTATTATGACCTTAAGGTGAGTCCATGACAAATGACCACCCACATCATTCAGTAAGTGTTGAAGACCTACTGTGTGCCAGACTCTGTGCACAACAGTGAAAAAGCTAAATGTTGGCACTAACAGATCCAACAGGGGCAGCAAAAATACAAACACAGTGAGTGTAAGCATCAAATATAACAGTGAAGGATAGGAGCCTGCTGTAGGCAATATACATACTACATTTACCCTCAAACAGCCCCTCAGGCTAGGCAGAACTTGGCATCTGCAGAACACAGCGAAGCCAGTGGGATCACTGGGAAGATAGGGCTGTCAAAAGGACAAGAGCCCAGTCATGCAGGTCCTTGAAGGCAATGCAGGGAGTCTGATTTATTCAAAATGCAGTGGAATTCCCTAAAGAGTTATACAGAAGAATTATTGTATTTAAGAATAAGAAGATACAGCGAAGCACTGGTTCCTGGGGAGGGCTGACAGCACATCACCATTGATGGGATGAAGCGAGTTGATCCAGACCTAGGGCTCAGTTGGATAACTAGCTATGTGACCTACAGCAAGTCACTGACTCTCTTTCGCCCTTATTTAACTTATTTCCAAACGGCAATAGGAGAGGCAGAATAGGATAAAGGAAAGAAATAGGAGAGAGGAAAGAAAAGGAACTAAAGTCTCCATACTTTAAAAAAAGAAAATTTTAGGTAGTAAACTGGATGTGTGTGTGTGTGCGAGTGTGAGCGTGTGTGTGTGACCAGACATAAAGCCTAGGACCTTATGCATTCTCGGCCAGTGCTCCACCACTGAGATACTGCCTTAGTCCCACACAGTAAATTGGAAACAAACAAGAATTTAGTCATTTAGTGGTAAAACCCTTAAGCAAGGCAAAATCATCCTGGCCTAATTTGTAGAAAAGCCACTTTAAAAGAATTGAAAAATATGTTAGAGAAGGGAGGAGATTATAAAACTCAGGGAAGAAATTAATGCAATTGAGATGAAGAAAACTCTACAAAAAATTAGTGAATCAAAGAGTTGGTTCTTCGAAAGAGTAAATAAAATTGAAAAACCCCTAGCCAACCTTATCAAAAAAAGAAGGGAAAGATCTCAAATTCATGAAATAAGGAATGAAAAAGAGGAAGTCACTACAGATCCAAAAGAAATACAAAAGATCATTAATACCTACTTTGAAAATCTGTATTCCCATAGGATAGAAAATACAGAAGAAATGGACAAATTCCTAGAAAGGTATGAATTGTCAAAATTGAATCAGGAAGACGTAAAAATCCTGAATAACCCAATATCAATTAATGAGATTGAAAACGTCATTAAGAACTTACCAACAAAAAAAAGCCCAGGCCCTGATGGATTCACACCAGAATTCTATAAAACATTTAGAGAAGATCTAATGCCAACACTCCTCAAACTCTTCAATGAAATCGAAAAGGAAGCAACTCTCCCCAACACATTTCTGGAGGCAAGTATTATACTGGTACCAAAACCAGAGAGAGACCCAACCAAGAAAGAGAGCTACAGGCCAATCTCGCTAATGAACATAGACGCAAAGATACTCAA
>PVLD010031979.1:0-15151 GCA_004027595.1 Dinomys branickii
AATAAAATTTTTGAACCAGGCCATAGAATTTGAAGGTAAGTATAAAAAGGGGAACTGTGAACAAACTTAAAGTTTGTAGTGAAATAGGGGAGTTACTACTAAAGGGTGAAGTGCAGACATTACTTTAGCAAGGAGGAAAGTTTTATATTTTAACTCGTATTACCTAAGTAGTAGTACTGTACGTGGCTATATCTCTTGCAAAAAAATCAAAACATCACATATAAAGCTAAAATCCCCTACTATTACCCTCCCAATTTCAGAATACTCTTAGCCACGTGGAACCATTATGGAGATTTTCTTTAAGTGTTTACATTAAAGGATGCCCAGATATATATAGACTAAATATGCATGTAGTGTATGTGTAGTTTGTATATGTGTATTTTATACAGAGCAGAAAACATAGGCAGATGCTGAAGCCTAAAAGCCAGAAGGAAACTGACAATGCTCTAATCAGGAGGGTCCCAGTCCCAACAAAAGACTGACAGAGCGAAGGAAGCTGCTAACGTTGATAAATGAGTATATGTGGAAGCAGGAAGATTTGAAAGTAAAGATAAGGCTGAAGATTTGGGGTTAAGTGCCAGGATAGCAGCTGGTGATTCCCTCGGTGCTCAGGAAGTAGGGCAGTTGGGGAAATTTCAAGTGAAACAAAGACATTTGTCTGAGGTACCCTGATTTGAGGGGGAAATGACCTTGAATGTGATTAACATCTTTAATCAAATCATAGTCTTCCTGGCTTGAAATGTTCCTTATTTGACAATCCATTTAATAACGAGACTAGCCTACAGAATACTGATGGATATTTACATTTATCTCAGTCATTATGACTTTTGGAATCCTAAGTTATTTTAAATGGATTTTCTTAAATTTTTCTTTAAAAGACATTCTTTAAAAAGAATTTATTCAACTGCAAGTAGAATCTCAGTCAAATCACTCTATGTTCATAAAAAGTCAAGGGGTTTAGATTTTCTTCGTGCTGGAAACAACTAAAAGTGCTAAACAATTCCTTTTCACTGCTTTGAGTGCATTGACAAGATGACCACAAGGACAATCAAAGACTAAGCATAGCCAGGGTCCCAGAAGTGCCCTGGGTAAGGGAGTTTGGAGTCAGTCAGAAAGAAACCAGATTCCTCCTTCCCTGCATTCCACACCCAGCCTGTGCCACCCAGAACAAAAGGAAAAATGCCTGCCTTAAACCATAATATTACCTAAAATAGAAAAAGAACAAAACCCTTCTCCTTTAAAGACAGCCAGGCATGGTGGCATGTGCCCGTAATCCTGGCCAGCACTTGGGAGCCTGAGGGAGGGCAATCACAGGCTCAGAACCAGTTTGGGGTCCACAGAGAGTACAAGGCCAACCTGAACTACACAGCAAACCTTGTCCCCAAAACCCCAAATCAAAAAAATCTATAAAGAAAAATGTCAAAATAAAAATTGTTAAATGAATGATAACCAGGCTTAAAGTCAATTTACATTAGTGAGGGTCTCAAAAAGTCTTACAGTTGGCGACATTATGGACTCAGGTGGTCCAGGACAGTTATTCTCCCAAACTCCTGACCCAGGTAATTTCAGATGCTCTTTGGAAGACATTAGCTGCAGTTTGAAGAGTTCTGATCGATAATGTTCTACACGAAACAGAAACAGTCTACATAATAATGTAGATACGTGAATTATCATTTACAGGTTGTAAAACAAGTATGTTTAATATGCTTAAGAAATAAGAGAGAAGCTTGAAAATGTGGAGAAAAGAAAAAAGAGGAAAAAGGATTTTTAACAAGAGTATTATAAATAAAACCAATACAAATGTTATAGAGTAACAGTTACACTAATTAATTTAGGAATTTGTTGTATCATACTAACTAAACAGTAGGCAGATTTGAGGAATGAGAAGTGAATTGGAAGACAGATCTGAGTAATACAGAATAAAAAATGAAGCTATAAAGAAATGGGAAATACACAAAAATGATGTTATGGATGGGGAGAACTGAGACAACTTGTCATTTAAAAAGGAAAATGAGGGTTGTGTAGAAGAGGCAAGATTTAAAAATTTTCCAGACTCTATTACACACAATATTCTATGTCTACAAGAAGCCCAACAAAACACAAGTATTTATAGTTTTCATATTGAGACAAACCACATTTATATCACAGTCATAAATTTTAGAGATATTTTGATCACTTCCATCAATAACAGACCAGGAATCAACGAACTCTACTGGGAAGGGTCTGCCACTACAGTAAAAGCACCCATTGAAAATATGTAGTGATTAAGATACCAGTGTCCCAATAAAATTTTACTTCTAAAAAGCGGTACTGATCCAGATGCAGTGGACCATAGTTTGCTGACACTAAACCAGGCAGACATGTGACTCCTTACCAGCCAAAACTGGAAGGCAGAATGCAGTGGAATGTTTTTAATAGAATGAAGTAAACATGTCCAGGTCAGCAAATTATTACTCAAGAATGAGTTAAGAATTATTCATGCATCAGGCAAGGTGCTGCACACGTATACACCCAGCTCTACAGGAGGCCACGGCAGGAGGATCATGGACTTGAGGCCGGCCTGGGCAACCTACCAGGATCCTGTTTCAAACTTTAAAAAATAAAAAGGCCTGAGGATACAGCTCAATACTCCCTGGGTTAAGTCACTAGTATAGAAAGAAGAGAAGGGAAGGGAAGGGAAGGGAAGGGAAGGGAAGGGAAGGGAAGGGAAGGGAAGGGAAGGGAAGGGAAGGGAAGGGAAGGGAAGGGAAGGGAAGGGAAGGGAAGGGAAGAGAGAGGAGAGAAGAGAAGAGAAGAGAAGAGAAGAGAAGAGAAGAGAAGAGAAGAGAAGAGAAGAGAAAAAGAAAAGACATTTCTCAGGGAAAAAAAAGTGATAGATTTTTGCCACCAGCAAAATTCGAGGAAGTAGAACTCTAAAAGACATGGTTTTAAGAAAAAAAAAGTTACCTCAGTAGAGAAACTGAGAATGATTGGATGCACTTTGAGACCCTGTTAAGTGGAATAAATCCATCATACATGTTTACATACTGTGTGTCTTCCCTTACACAAGAAACCCAGTACAGAGCAAAACAAAAACAAAAGATAGGCCACAGGAAGTTGGAGGGAGTGAGGAGCACCAGGAGGGGAGCGGGCAGAGAAAGGAGCTGAGGTGCACTGGACACACGTCCGAAGTCCCCGCTGTAAGTGCAGTGACGATGCACTGCAGACATGTAATAATAAAAAAAAGGTTTCTTTAAATAAGAAGCTGGAAGGCTGAGGAAGGGGGATCACGAGTTTGAGCCCAGCCTGGGCAGTTTAGCAGAGCTCTACCTCAGAATTTAAAAACATGAGCTAAAAAGGAGCAGGGCGTGTAGCTCAGTGTGAAGGCTGGGTTGAATCCTAGTACTAAAACATATTTTTAAAATTACTTTTTAATTTAAAAAAACTTTAAAAAGAATATGAAGAAGAAAAAGGAAAGAAGCAAAAAGTAATGAAAATGATAAATGTGTAAGTAAACCAACATAAACAATGTAAACCAAAATAACAAGTACATAGACAATAAGCTAAATAGTATTAAATCATAGCAATGGCACTTACTGTAAGGAGGGTAAAGTTCTAAGTTCTTTTTTTGTTAGTTTTTTTGAGACAGGATCTCACTGTGCAGTTCAGGCTGGCCATGAGCTCACTTTGTAGCCCAGGTTGGTCTCGAACTCATAACAATCCTCCTGCCTCAGCCTCTCCAGTGCTGGGATTACAGGCCTGTGCCACTACTCCCATTAATAAGTTCTTAAACTCTTCAGGAGGATAGAACTACTAACTCCTATCATATGACCCAATATGAAATATATTTTTATATTTTGTTTTTTTAAAAGCTACAAATCTGCTACCTTGGGAAATAAGAGAAATTTGAGCCTGAAGCAAACATATGAAAAGAAATAGTAAAATCAGAGAAGAAATCAATGAAATTGGACAGCAACAGAGAACAACAGTGAAAGCAAACGCAGGCCCTTTCATAAAACCAAGACATTCACCGACTCCTGCAACAGGCTGTGAGAAAGGGCAGCTGACACAAATGGTAAACACAGACGGGTGTCAAAGGGCAACGCAATACTATTAACAATTCTGTGGCCACAAATTTGATAACTTAAAGTAGATCAATTTGTTGAAAGATACAAACAACTAACATTTACATAAATAGAAATAGATTATCTAAATAGGCCTATGTCTATTTTAAAAATTCATCAACCTTAAGAAAGATGGAGAGAGGGAAGAAAGAAATGAAGCGAGGAAGAAGGAACAAAAGGAAGGAGAAGAAAGGAAGGCAGGAAGGGAGGAGGAAGGAAGGGAGGGAGGCAGGGAGGCCTAGACAGCTTCATGGGTAGATTCTAATCAAACATTCAGTGATGATACTATGCTCCAAATCTCTTCCAGAACTGAAAGTGGAGGGGATATTTCTAAACTCATTGCATGACGCCAGAATTAACCTCATACCAAAACCAGAGGAACATTATCAGAAAGAAAGATGAAAGACCAACATCTCACATAAACAGAGATGCAAAAATCTTCATCAAAATATTAAGAAATTAATTTCAACATGTGTAAAAAAATTATAAATCATGCCCCAAGATAATTTATACTATGTATGAAAACCTGGTTGAAGATTCAAAAATAAATCGATATACTTCACCATATCAAGACTATTGACAAAAAAAAACCACGTAATTATATTCATTGATGAAGAAGCATTTAACACAATCCTACACCGTGCATGATGAAATTTCCCAGCAAACTCGGAGAAGACCTTTTTCAGCTTGATAAAGAATATTTACCAAAAACACCTTCATTCTATTAACATCATACTTACAGGTTATTAATACTTTATTCCTAAGACTAGGGAAAAGGCAAGGGGATTTTCTAGTGTGACACTCATTCAACTTTGTACTGCACTATGTAGCTGGTTAAATTACGTAAGAATAGGAAGTATAAGCTACAAACATTAGGGTAGATGAAGTAAAATGCCTTTATTTGCAATTTTGGTTTTCCTTCTATAAAATCCCAAAGATTTGACCAATAAAAGGGACACCCAAAGTCAAAATATACTTGGATCCAATAAGCAAATAAACAAGGTCACAGAATATAAGGGTAAGATGGAAAAGGAAATACTTTTCTACGTACTAGGATTGAATAATTCAAATTTGAAATAAAAAAAGAAAATATAATGCCACTAAAATATTTGGGCATAAATCTACAAAATATATATGTAAATCTAAGAGAATATGTAATATATGTGGAGAGTTGCAAACTCTGATGACAAAAAGATCTCAACAAATGGAGGGACCGGGGTTTAGGGAATGGAAGGCTCAATACTGTTGCTCTAACTGGATGTATAGATTAAACATGCTTCTAATCAAAACCCCAGGAAGCATTTCACAGCTGTTAACAAACTTACTCCAAAGTTAATATGAAAAGGCAGAAGACCTAAAAAAACCAACACCGAAAAACAAAGAATACTGTCCAATTTCAAGACCTACAGTAATCAAGGCAGGATATTACTGGTGAAATAATAGAGCATACAACAATTGAGAGGTTAAAAATAGACCAACAAAATATGATCAACTGACTTTTCACAAAGGAATAGAAGCCGTTGTAGTAGTTTACTGTTCCTGTCGTAAGAAATTATCCCAGGCTTAGTGACTCAAACAACACAAATTTATTAACTTAGAGTCCTGAATTCCATTTAACCCGGTGTGGGATGAGTGGGGGTGTACACCACTGAGACACGTTCCTCTCAGACATTCAGGGAACAATATATTTTCTTGACTGCTTTAGCTTCTAGAGGGACACAGTAGTCCCTTGACTCTCACTTTAGACCTCTGGGCCTCTGCTGTCATCATCTCAACCTCTATGAGTCTGACTCTTCTGCGTCCCTCTTTCACTTTTAAGGAATCTTGTGATGAGATTTTGTCACCTGGGCAATCCAGAGTGATGTTTCCACCTCCAAATCAGCTGAGGAGAAATCTTTATTCTATGTCTAATTTTAAATCCCCTTTGCCATGTAACCTTACAATCCCCAGGTTCAGGGGTACAGGATGTGAACCTCTTTGGGGCACAAATTGTCTCCTTACTACAGCAATTCAGCAATTCAAATAAAGGACACCTTTTTAAACAAATAGTGATGGAATAATTGGTTGTCCATGTGTAAGAAATTAAATGTAGCAGAAATTTTATACATTTTACCAAATAAACTGATGGAACTTTTTGAAAAAGCTGTAAGAGAAAATTTCATTGATGTTAGGTTCGGTGATGAATTTTTAAATGCAACACCAATAGCATGAACCATGTAATAAAACACTGATAGGTGATTTGAAACTTCCACTCTGCAAATGGCACTGTCAATAAACGAAAAAGACCACTCAGAGACTCAGAGAAAGAATTTGCAAGACATCTGTAGTGGATTGACCACTGGTGGTCAACTTATAACCCCCAGCTGAACTGAGTAAGCATGGTGCTGGGTATGGGAGGCCCATCTGAGGATTGTTGCCAGCAGCATAAGAGGCAGAACTGGAGAAGAAAAAAGAGGCTGTTGGGAGTGGGGAAGGGCTGTTGGAGCTGGTGAAGCAGTTGGTTGTTTTGGAGGAGCTCGTCATGCTGGCTTTCCTGATGAACTTGACTGTCTTTGTCCTCCGAGGAGCTCGGGACCTCGCTGGCACTGAGGATGGCTTTGGTTCACTTTGGGGGAGCTCTGGTCCTCCCTCTGAGCAGCGCTTCCTGGCTCCAGTGGGGAGGATGGTGCACTGCTGGTCTCCAGGAGAAGCTCTGCGTTGGTTTCCCTGATGGGAACTCGGCCATCCTGGTCATCATAGGAGCTCAGGACCTCACTGTTGCTGAGGATGGCTGTGGTACCCTTCAGGGGAGCTCTGGTTCTTCTGGGTGTTACTTCCTGGCTCCAATGCAGATCCCTCAGCCTGCTAGCACAGATCCTTCATCCCACTGGCACAGACTTCCTAGATTCCACCCCTGACCTTTGAGCTTTCCCAGCACAGGTCCCTGAAACAGGCCTGCAGGAGATGTTGTTGTGGGCTTTGGACCTCCAGTTGGATTCGTGGGAGGCATTGTTATGAGCTCTAGGTATTCAACTAGACTCATGTAGGACATTGTTGCAGGATGCAGGCCCTCAGCTGGATTCCTGGTCTGTAGTGTGTGGACAGATTTCCTGCACTCTTTTGTATATCATTCTTTGGGTGACTTATAAATAATCATATAAAGTATGTGTCCTGTATTATATATTATTTCACCTTGCATAATAACCCCAAACCAACACAACACCTGTCTGATAAAAAATTATATCCAAAGTATAAAAATAATTCTTAGAACTCAGCACTAAGGACATAACAACTTTAGAAATGAACAAAAGACCCAAGCAGACACTTTTCCAAAGAAAATATATCAAGATGGCCAACACTGTCTGTCGTTCAGGAACTACAAGTTAGTACTATAGGAAGATATTCCTATTCACTATGGAAATAGCGAACAATCACAACAAAAACCTATAAACCCAGCAAGGATAACTGCTGTAAAGGATGAGCAACAGGGACTCTTATTCTTTGCTGGTGGAAATACAAAATGATTTGAACAGTTCAGAAGACACAGTGGCAAGTTTATTTAAAAGCTTAATGGTTTTAGCATAAGATTTAGTAAATGTAATTCTATTTAATCAACTGATTCGAAAACTTATGCACCCAAAAGACCATGTGGATGGATGATTATGGCATCTTTACTTACAACCACCAAAAACTGAAAGCAAGCTTGGAGTCCTGCAATAGATGAAATCATGTACAAACTGCAGTGATCCATAGTATGATTATTACTCCATGATTCAAAGAAATGAGCTATTAAACCATTAAAATATATGGATGGATATTAAATATACATTGCTACATGAAAGAAGTCAGTATGAAATGGCTACAGACTCTATTATTTCATAAAAATGCATCCAATAAGAGACAAAACTAGAGAGACAGAGTTGAAGGATCAGTGCCTGTCAAGAGACAAGAGAGAAAGGAAGCTTGAATGAGTGACTCACAGGGCTGTGAAGCTGTTATGGGAAGGAATGGTAAATACAGGACACAGTGCTTCTGTCAAAGGCTACAGAACTTCAAAGAACTAAGACTGGCCCTTAATGCACGCAAATTTTAAGAACCATTCAGGAGACTGTGGGATCCCGGAATGGAATGCAAAATGTGACAAAATATATTTTTTGACTAATGTTTAAGACAATTTTACTGGAGGGAGTATGGGGGAAGCTAAGTAATTTTGAGTGAAGTCTTTCAAACAAAGCGAAAGAATCTGTGCACAAGCACTGTCCTCTCCTTGATGTAGCTGGTTCCGGCGGAGGGTAGGGCTGAATGATTCTATATTACTATCCACGCAGGCAGGAACTGAGCGATTAGGCAACAGGTGATGCGTGATGGGAGCCAGCCTTCTCATAACTGGAGTAAGAGGTTCCATACAACGAGGAGAAGAGTTAGAATGTTCCATGTAAGAACAGATTAGAGCTGGGAATACCAGTATGAAATCGGTATGAACTCCCCTTAAGCTTAGCTATTTAGAGAAAGTTACATATTCCTCTGCACATATATTTTTTTGCTGTATCAGCTGAGGGGGCCTAGAAGCAATGATACCTCAGACTGCATTATAAACTTGGACCTATCTATACGTCCTTTAAAATTGATGGATTTTTAAAAATATAGACACGAATAGGTTGGAAGTTAAGAGACAAAACTATACGCCATAAGCTCACAAGCACAAGGAAGCTACAGTGCTTACATTAAGGTCAAATATAATAAGCATTGATAAAGAATATTATCAAAGGCAAAGCACATTTTGAAATGACACATTTTAAATATATGCTAAATGCTACATTCTTTTTTGTTTTTGCTCTAAGTACTGTGGTTCTGGGTCTGGCCAGGGCAAGTCTGACTTAGAAGAGTGAGCACATTTTTGCTGCTTCTACAAGTCCATAAAGGGCTGTTGGGTTCGCATGGCTAAGTTCTGATGGGTTCTTTCTGAACAAATTTGTCTGTGTAGAAAATAAGGCAGAATACTTTGCTTGAATTCAAATGAAATTTGCATTAACCTTTGTAAGTGGGGGAGCATAAAGAAACAGCACAAGAGGTTTGTAGATATACCCAACCAGAAGACTGTTTGCTTAGGAAAGCTATTGAACTATTTATTTGATCCACACCACACACATTTTGGAGGCATTGAACTGAAAGCATAATAGACCCTAGGGTGTGTGTATATTCTAGAGAAAGAGAGCAACTTGCATTCAAATGAGTGCATTTTGTTTAATGTATGTTTTAGAACCGTACTTGAAAAGTACTCTATGAAATTTCAATTTGATTTTGCTGGGTCATTTTCATTTAGAACTTAGTAAAAGCTAAACTGCCTAATGAATAGTTAGTATACCTGGGACAGTTGAATATTTTCAGACCTGCATTAAATTGAAACATCAAAACAAAAACATATTATTTTTCAAATTCTTCTTGGTCTTTTCCTTTTTGTGTGTCCTAAATAAAGATGGTCTAATAGCTGGAAATACTGGTGTAAAACGAGGCGGGTAATGAGTAGGAAAAGAGAGGTTAGGAAGCTGTAATCAGTTGTGAGCCTGAGCGCAATCATGAACGGTGAGAGCTAAATAAGGCCTATCTCTGCCTTTGCCCTTTCCTTGTAATAATGCACACAGAGATTTTTAAGTAATATAAGCTCGAGATAAAAATTGCAAAGTTCAATTATCTTAGCAATGAAGCATTAGGGAGGAAAATGGATATGTTTGAATAAGTGATAAGAGTAGAAATATGACAACATAATGACATTTCAGTAACAAAAATTAATTTACCTCGGATATAAGAGGGTATGTTTTCCTATACTGATTGCTACTGATTTTTTTTTGGTTTACTTTAGTGAACTGTAAATCTTTCCTGTTGCTGTCTAGTCATTATGTGTTCATTTCAATTGAATTATGAAAATGATTACAGTAATATTTCAGCCTCTAGGGAACTATAGACTTTTTCCACCATTTAAAATAGTTTTTCCACTTTGGGAGGCGGAAGGAACTGAGATGGACTTGTATTCAGTTTTTAAATTTTACGGAAATATCTGTGAATTTACATTTGATATGATCCTGATTTTCTTTGTTGAAAAACAATGAACTTCTAAGCATGTGTACCTTTTTATGTATGTGCACATGGTTATTGTGTTTGTATAAATATAGAAAAACTAACTTATTTCACTGGATCACACAGATACTAAAAAATTAATGAGTTATTAAATTGAGAAAAAAACAGAAATAGCAATGAAAGATGGGGAAAAGGAGCGTTTCCCTAGAGAACCATTCTTAATTTAAGCCTAATTAAGGTGTATCGAGAGAGGCAAGTGCAGGAAAACAATAGTGTGCTGTGTTTCTTTGTGTATGTATAGTAGAAAAACGCTGGTATGTTCGGAAGAACAAAAATATTGTAGATTTTGTTTTAGAGTAATAACGCTTAAGCTTGAGAGACAAAACCGATTTGAAAGCAAATGGAACACAGCCATTTTCTTTGTGTTTGGGTGCACAAATAGGTATGGACTTTCTTTGAAGCAGTCATCATGCCAAGTATGAGGCTGGCAGAGAGCATTCTCATGGTTCCTCAAGGAGCTTTCCTTCTCTAGCCACGAGGTGGCGGGGGAGCGTGCTCATTGTGTGTGTGGCAATTCGGAAAGAATGTTTGGATAAAAATTCAAAGAATGAATACTTCTAGGAGTCACCAAAGCCAGTACCTCTGTAAGCTTCATTCACCTCCCCCAGCGTCATCTTATTGTGGGACTCACGGGTCGACACCATCATCTGAGCTCACTTCCAGTCACAACTTGGTGAAGCCATACCCTTCTTTCTATGGGCTTTTCTCCATGTGTTCAACATTAGTCCAAGATTGGGTTTCTAAATGTGCTTTTGAAAAGACCTCACAGGCTTGATGGAAAAACAGTCATGCGCAGTTCTCACATGCACAGGGAATTTGTGGTCAGGGACGTTGACAGTTCAGTTTCTGCCCATAATTCTTAAGCTCTCTTATTACTCCCTGAAAGTTATGCCCATTGACACTGATTTCTCCTACATTTTTATAACTTTCCTTCTTGAGTTGGCCCTCTTTGCAGACTGGAGTCCTTCACCGTTGGAGAGGTAAGTTCAGCTTCACTGGTTGTTACCTTGCTCTTTCACAGCTCAGCAGCCTATGCAAATAAATTAGAATATACACCCCAATTTTGCTGTCCAAACATGCCAGTTGGTCCGAGTTTCCCAAATCAAAATAAAACAACAGTAAACCTGGCCAAGCAGGACCTAGAACCTGGGAACCCCCCTTGGGAAGTGCTTCTGGGAAGTCCTCAGAGTGGCCTCACAGGTGAAAGAGCAAGTGTGTGCCTGTTAACTGCCGCACGCCGTCTCCACTGCCGCTGGCCGCTGCCAGCAGTGACGCAGGTGCTCTGCCCATGCACTTCCAGAAGCTCCCCTTGATGCTTGTGGTAGAAACTCAGGTTTGCCAAATGTTACTATTTTGCTTTCATTGTTTAATTTACATCAATAAACAGTGGCAGTATGTAATAAAGTGCCAAGTTCATTTGTTTAGCTACTCCCAAATTCTGGAGATATATACATACAGATGCAAAAGGAATAAGACCAGAATGACAAAAACTGTGGTACTCTTATGGGGAGATAAAAATCGTGACTGTCACAGCTTGAAAGTAATCAATGCTCCTCAGTGTGTGAGTGGGTACATCCGGACAATGGAATATTATTATAGCTAAAAGGAAATGAGCTGTCAAGCTGTGAAAAGACTTGGAGGACGCCAGACATTGTAGTACACGCCTATCACCCCAGGGCTGGAGTGGCTAAGGCAGGAAGGTCAAGGCCAGCCTGGGCTATAGAATGAGTTCAAGATTGACCTGGACAATAGAGAGAGACTCTGTAAAAAAAAAAAAAAATCTTGGGGAAAATAAGTGGATAATACTAAGAGAAAGAAGCCAGTCTGACAAGACTACATATGAGATGATTCCACTCATAGTTTCATTCTAGAAAGGGCAAAATTACAGAGACAGAAAAAAGATCAGTGGTTGCCAGGAGTTGAGAGAAGAGAAGGAGAAACAGGCAAAGCACAGAGGACTTTTTAGGGCATTGAAGACATTGTTTGATAGTATTAATAGTGGCTGTGTGTCATCATGAATTTGTTCAAATTTGTCCCACACACACCATCAAGAGTGAAGCCCAGTTTAAACTCTGATCTTTGGGTGATAAAGTAGTGTCAGTGTAAGGTCACTGATTTTAACAACTGTTCCACACTGGTAGGGGCTCCTAATAATAGAGGAGGTCATGCATGTGTGAAAGTAATACCTATACCTTCCTCTTAATTTTGCTGTGAAGCTAAAACTTCCCTAAAAAAATAAATTATTTACAAAACATAAAATTCATGGTTATATTTTACTCACCACCTTCAGAATCATTGAACATCATTACTCTTATTTGCAAAGTACATCAATTTTTCCTTGAAATAAAATGGAATAGATTTCACATTGTTTTGTCTGAGGGTATAAAATGGGGTTTAGTTTCTTTTGAGAAAAAATGATCTGAGTTGTGTTTTAAATTACTCTTAAAAATAAATTTTCACTTTCAGGGGCCACAGCTGGATGAGGCCTACTGTTTTCCAAAAGTAAAACAAATTGTACATTACAAATACCAGCTGACCACACATTTCTTGCTTGTGTCTGGTTTTAATCCAATGTACCATTGTTAGAAGAGTAAAATATCTGGGTATAAGTTTACAGCTGTCAAAGATATGAGAAGATGCAATACTCAAATGGTGAGCTAAGTTGTTGCTTTTGTAAGAAGGTACAGACTCTGTTGCTACAGACTCTAAAGTCAACCAAAGGATGATCTTTTTCTCCACATAGTGCAAAAATCTTGAATCCTCCTCAGGTGTTCTCAAGACTACAGCCAGAAGCAATGCCTCACATTATTAATTCAACAATTTAGTGACAGATTGGGCTATCTTTTGTGTAAAGCTCACAGAAAAAAAATGTGCATTATTTAGGGAACACATAACAATTACAAAACCACTCATAACTGCTATGTGAACACGTTGTTTGCAGCTCTTCCCTAGAGGCTGGGTGATGGGCCTTTCTCCCCTGGAGGTTCAGCTCCAGCGCCACGGTCATGCAGAAGCGCCAGTCATTTTGCCAGGCTTGCTCAAACCATTTTGTGAAAGCAAGATGCATTCTTTCTGCAATTCTTCTTTTTCAGTGATATTAAATTAAATGCCGTTTATGATGCAATATAAAGTTTTGCTGCTTACGATGTAATACAAACTTCAGATTTGTGCGAGCTGTCTTCCTGGCATGTGCGTGCTCCCTCATTCGTTCATGCCCATTTTAGTGTCGGCTTTAACATCCCTTTTCTAGTTTAGGTGGGAATCTTGCATTCTCTGCAAGGCCTGTCTTGTATAAGGTCAAACAATAGAGCTGGCAAATGACCCTAGCTAGAGTTATAGCTAGGCATGGTGAAAGTGAGCTGAGAAACAACTTTTCTGACCTAGTTAAACATAAAAGTTCATGCTGGCTATGTATTTCTCTGGGTTCTTACAGTCCACCACCTACTTATGCATTGCCTGGTGGTATTTTCTAAGTGCTTTTTGAGCCCAGACATCAACTTACATTTTTTGAATGCCCATTCTGGGGTAGGTGCTCTAGAGACACAGGTTAATTAACTGTCACAGGGGCACAGTGATGTGGATCATGCCTCCCGTCAGAAGATCAGAATGCAAAATCCCATCAAGAGTTTCCACTGTCATCAACATCATCAAAATCTTGAAACTATTTTGTAGACCAATAATAGTCGCACTTACTTTAACTGATTAATTTCATCTTGAAATTGCCAATTCTTAACACGAAAAGCATTAAAAAAACAAAAGAAAATGAAATTCTATTATGTCCTAATGTGACAAAATTTTTTACTACCAAAAGAGGTAAAAAAAATGAAAGACATTAGCTTGTCATGTCTTTCACAACCAATGCTAAATAACTCCCATAAAAACTCAAAACTTCAGCCACTTACCTGGATATTTTAGTTTGTTTTTTCTTTTGATCAAAACTGGTATATAGAAGATGCTCAGAATTCTATCATTGCTTAGTTGTCTGTCAAAAAGTCATTGTTATACATAAATATGATGTCATATCAATGCATAATAAACCTTCCTGTCAATCAAAAGTATTGTTATGTATAGACTTGTGTCAGACATTTTAGGTTTTCCATCAAGACATGAAGTGAATGCAAATTAATGAGAATTTAAAGATGGCATGGCCGCGGGCAAATATTTTTAATAGAATTAGACTTTACAGGGAAATTGATACTTAAGCAAAAATGCAAACTGCAAGTAAGTACAGTTTTCTAAACAAAGGAGCCAGTTGAAGGAGGAAAGAAAAAACATAATTTTGTTATTATGTAGACATATTTTCTATTTACACAAATTTACTCATTAGAATTCTGTAACTGAGAAAGGGAAAATAGTAAGAGACATAAGATGCTAAGACAAACTTGTCTCATTTTGCACATTTTATAATAGCTGCAAAAAGGAAATTTAGGTTTAGAGCAGTTAACTTTCAAAGGAAGTATATGTCCAGTTAATTTATAAATATATAATGTTAAAATAGTGCTTCCATCTGAAAATGTAAAATCCTTGGTTCTTACCACTCCTTTCACTGAAAGAGTCTGGCATTTGGAGCGAGGCCCCTGAGGAATAGATTATGTACCTGGTGGTCAACTGAGAGGTATCTCTCAGCACCTCCGCTTAGGTCCTCTGTTAGTCCTATTGTGGCTGTAACTTCTTTTTATTTTTTTTAATTTAAAAAAAATAAAGGTACAAAAACATATTAACAAACAGACACCAGTTAGCATAAAAAATAGTACAATCACAACTAATCTATAGACAAGGTGACATGGTCTCAACAGTGGTTATTTCTTTATCCATTGATATCTTCGAAGTGTAAATATATGAACCCATATACAGACATGCAAAATAAGTCAGACAATTAATCCTCTCAACAACAGAAAAAACACAAATACCAAAAATCCAAAGACAAAAAACAA
>PVLD010031980.1:0-15151 GCA_004027595.1 Dinomys branickii
AAAAAAAAAAAAAAAAAAAAAAAAAAAAAGAAAACTGTGGGATTTTTATATAATGGAATATTATTCAGCTATAAAGAGAGACAGTTTTGGGGACTTTGTAGGCAAGTGGTCAAAACTGGAGTCCATATTCATAAGGGAAATAAATCAGTGGTACATGTGCAGGTAACGTATTGTATCACTGGTGTAAGAACCTGAGGGTGGGAATATAAAGAGACATGAAGGAAATCTGTTCAAAAACAAAGAACAGATGGGACGAGGGAAAGGAGAAAAGAAAGAGAGAAAAATGTATGTATGTATATATGAATATACATATATGCAGGAGGGCTAACATGTTTCTACTATTGTACGATATCACTTAAATTTGATCAATCTTGTATGTCTGTATGTGTTATCCTGAACACACACTTCAAAGATATCAATATGCAAAGCAGCAACTATTGGGTTTTTTTTTTTTTTTGGCTTTGGTTTTTTGTTTTTTGTGTTTTTCTGTTGTTGAGAGGATTAATTGTCTGACCAATTTTGCATGTCTGCATCTGGGTTCATATATATACACTTCGAAGATATCAATAGGTAAAGCAACAACCACTGTTGAGCCCATGTCACCTTGTCTGTAAGTCAGTTTTGATTGTACTAGTTTTTATGCTAATTTGTGTCTGTGTGTTAATATGTTTTTGTGCTTTTATTTTTCTTAAAAAAAAAAAAGACAGAGCTGTGGTTATAAATGCAGAGGTTGAAGTAATAAAACATTCACAGGCCACAAAATGCAGACATCCTTTAGAATCTGAACCAGGCAAGGAAATGTTCTTTCCCTAGAAGCAATCATATTTGTTACCTCTATTTTATTTTGAAGATAATGAGTATGTGTTATTTTAAGGCCTTAAATTTTGAATAGTTGGTTTTAGCATGTCTTAGTTACTTTTCTTTGTTTGCTGAGATGTAATACCCAACACCCAAAATTAAGGAAGGAAAGGTGTATTTAGCTCACAGGTTGTGGAGGTTTCCTAATTGGCTGGCTCCAAGGCAGGGTGGCATGGCACAAGGGCAACACTTTAAGGTGGCATAAGACAGCAAAGGTAGTAAGAGCAGAGGGGGTGGGAAAGGAACCCTCTCTTCCTCCCTTCCGTTGTCTTCCGGCCGTCTGCCCGCACTGTCTCAGTGCTGTCCTCTTGCACAGGCTCGGAGTGAGTACCAAAAACATCCTAGAGCAGGACTGATTAGTCAGGTAGGCAAGCCTCTAGACTCCTCAAATTGACACAATGTATCAGCCATAACACAGCAGCAATAGTAAACTAATATGCAGGTCTAATGTTTATGCAGATTAATGTTTATCTGTTTATACCTGTAAACAAGTAAGTAGTTAGGTGTTCATAAAACAGATTTTTAGTAAACATCTGCTATATTTCTATTTTTTTGTCTTTTTGAGACAGGGTCTCACTATGCAGTTTAGGCTGGTCCTGAACTCACTTTATAGCCCAGGCTAGCATCAAACTGGCAAGGATGCTCCTGCCTCACCTTCTCTAGTGCTGGGATTACAGGGGTACACCACCACATCCAACTTATATATTTCAAACTTTGAAAATCTTACTACTGTTTTCCAAAGTAAGCTCATGTCGTGTGCACTTTGCATGTGTGTGTGCGTGTGTGTGTATGACTAAATGAAAAGACTTTTAAAGAGAAGGAAATTTAAGTGTAATCTAAAAGTATCCTAATAAGATTACATCACCTTGAAGCATATGTAAGTATGGCAACTAGGCTAAAATACTAAAAGTAATATTGTACGGTGACTGAAAGAGGTTTTAAATTATTTATAATCACCACAGTTGATATTGAAATATTTATTTAAAATATTTTCCTGAATGTATGACCGTTTGATTATCTATTAATAAAAATATTTTCTTCAAACTCTGTCAGAATGAAATCACAGTATTTTATTGGCACATGCTTGCAGCTCACAATACATTTGTCATGGGATTCTGGTACATGTAATGGAAATTTATTCTTTATAAATCTGAAAAAGGTTATGTGTTATAGTATGTTTAAATAATTTTTCTTTTTAACAGTTCCTTAATGTATATTGATTTGTAAAGTATATTCCTGGCTCACTCCACTGACTCTGCTTCAGTAGGTTTCCAGAGGATTCTTGTCATTGTACCAACTTTTATTTCTTTAATTAATGGGAATTTTAAGTAATGTTCCAAAAATTTATAATTTTATTACTTTTCCTACACAGTTACTTTACTCCTCTATATCTTTATCAGTATTAACATTTCCATTTGAAATATCAAAAGCACATTTACAGTAATGTAAGTAGCAGTAAATATGCTAAAAGACAAAACAATCCGATGATAAACTCACCATATTTTTATACTGCATATGTAAGAGACAAGCCATTATAATTAACTGCTCTTTATAAGCTTGTGTAACTTATACCCTGAGACACTGATGCTGCCAACTGACAATAGTGATGTTACTGTGAGATTTTATCATACCTTTCTCACAGAAGTCTTTTTAGACAGCAACCCAGATTCATTTCTTATGAAAATTACACCATCTGAAACTTCAGAAAACCTGAAAAATACTTGAGATTAAAATTTTGGTTGATGCCTTTGTTCCCCAGCTAGTAGCTGTCCTTTCAGCAACCAGGGCTGGCAGCAAGTATGCAGCAGTGCGTACCTGACGCTGAGATGGCTGTGCTGTGAGAAACAGATTTAGCTGAGTAAGAGGCAGTGGCTGACTCAGGATTGAAAATTCAAAGTTGTGAAAATGGTTCATTTGCTACAAGCACTGACTAGACCAGGCCAAGACAGCGAAAGGGTTGTGACTGGGGCAGCAGCGGGAGAGGTCAGCTGAAGTGCCGGGCCCCAGTGAAGCAGAGGAGCCTTCACTTGAAGGGGACAGAATCATGGGTGTTTGTGGATTTATTTGAGCTGCTACTAGTTCTGAATGCCAGTGTTTCTTTTGATAGCAGCTTCTGAACAAATTGCGAGTCATTATAATGCAGGTGCAGATTTGGTCCTTGTTGCTGTGCCTTCGCAGACAGTGGTGTTTGGGTACAGTCTGAGGGGAAATGGCTCCTTGGTTTCAGGCTCAGAGGAATAGGGGTTGAGGGTCAGTTCAGTGACAGCTGGTGCCATAGTTGAGGGCTCAGCAGAAGTTGGAGCTGGAGTTGCTTTTCCTGTAGTTTCACTTGAAGAGGTTACGCGCTCTCTAACTGGAATGTGTCTAGTAGAGATTACAGAGCTTTTGGTTTCAGAGACAAGGTGGCACGATGGCATTTGTTGCAATGTCAAGTAGTAGAAAGTGATTTCAGACTCAGTGGAAGTGACTGCTTCTGTTTAGTCAGAAGTTCAGTAGAGGTAGTTAAGCGCATTCCAGAAGCAACCTATAGATTCAGAGAAAGTTATAATGCGGGCGAGGAGTTGTGTGTCCCAGTGAGGTAGTTATTGCTCAGGGCTGTAGTAACGCCAGGTGGAACTGCGTAGTAGCTCTAAATGCTGGGACAGTATTGTCTCAGTGGAAGCATGCATTTGGTTGGATTCCTGGTATCATACAGTGGTAGAAGGTTCACTTCAAAGGCTGGTGCTTTTGCTTTTTTCATTATGGTAGTTTTCAGGTTTAGTGAGGTTGTGGTGGTTATGCCTGTGGATTTGGAAACTGTGCTGTTGCCTCCAGCCTTGCAGGGGTGGGCTGGGGCCCTGCTCCCCTCTTTTCCCACCCCCAGCCCCACCCGCTGCGCCCCACCCCCTCCAGGGCTCCCCACCTTCCAGAACGTCCTCTTCCCCTCCCCCACTTGTTGCTCGGGAAACCTGGAGCCTCAGCGTCCCTGGAAACCAACTGTTCTTCCACTGTGGAGAAACAGGTTGGGAGATATTCCCTGCCCAAATAATTCTTGGAAAACGGACTAACTAGTACTAAGAGCGAAATAGAGTGGAACTCCGCGAAGACCCGAAGTTCCCGGTGAGAGCGAGCAGCTCTTGCTTGGTTTTAAGGGCGAGTCCTGCACTTGTCTTTGGAGATCTGAAGGGCGAGCCGGCTCAGGAGGACCCGGGGCCGCCCCTGCCTCAGGAAGCAGCGGCTTGTTTCAGGGAGCCCCTGTGACCTGAGAGCCCTTCAGCATGTCTGATCGAGGCGACGACTGCTACTTCTTTTTCCACTCCACGTGTGCCAAGGGGGATGCGTGCCCGTTCCGGCACTGCGAGGCTGCGCTGGGCACCGAGACGGTTTGCACGCGGGGGCGAGCAGGGCGCTGCTCTCGGCTGCGGTGCCCGTACCGGCACATGGCCGTGGCTAAGAAGCGCAGTGAGATTCCGTGCTCCTGGGAAAACCGGACGCTGGGATGCCGAAAGCTAACTGTGCTTTCCATCACGACAGAGGTCGCTATGTCGATGGCCTGTTCCTGCCCCCGAGCAGAACCGTGGTGTCCGCTGCCCCCGAGGCCCCGCAGGAGGCGAAGGCTCAGGCCAGCAAAGGCGCGGTCCAGCCCGGGCCCTGCCCTCCGCTGCGGAGCTGGTCCGGAGTGCAAGGAGGCTACCCAAGTGTCCCTTGCCCCAGACACCCACGGCTTGTGATCAACGCTGCGGATGACGATGAGGATGACCAGGACTTGTCTTCTGAGGAGGTTGGCGAAATCGAGACACCTCCTCTGCGGTCCACTCCTGAGGTCCCGAATGGATTACAGGCGGCTTCTGCTCACAACCCGGGTGTCAGCTTCGAGCAAGAAGTTTCTTCAGGAGTGCCCAGTCCTCGGCTCCAGCCTCAGCCGGTTCCGTGTCCTGAAAAGCAAAGTGTTCTCACTATGGTGAGGACAGTCGCTCTGTCCAGCAATGGAGAGGAAGCCCAGGTTCGACTGAGTCTTCCTGAGAGACTGGGGAAGCTGAAATTGTCAGCGGGTGGTGACAGTGATCCCCCACTCAAGCGGAGCCTAGCAGAGAGGTTAGGAAAGAGAGTCGAAGCTCCAGAAACAAATGCTGACAAAACACCAAAGGAAGTGCGGATTTCCGGGTCTCTGAAGGAGCGACTGGGCCTGTCAACCAGGCCAAGCAACAACGAAGCAACAGTGAGGGGCGATAAGGTGGGCGAGATCCGTGTGAAGACCTTAGAAGAAATTCGTCTAGAAAGAGCCCATCAGAAGCATGGAGAGCTGCAAACTAAACTCAAGACAGCCAGTCCTTCCAAAGCTGGTGATTCCTGGTCAAGAACAAGCAGCTCCTCCACCATCCAAATCAAAACCTCTTCCGTGGTCCTGGCTGCAAATAAATATCAGCAGCAAGAGAACAACAGAGAGAGAACAAAGCGGAGGGGATGCAACTTGCACCCAGAGAAAGGCTGACAGTGAAATTAAAAGAACAGTCCTTCTGCCTCCCATCCCTGTTAGCCAAGGACAATCAGAGGAGCCTGAGGGTACAGGAACATCTCCGCAGGAGGTGCACGTGAAGACACTGGAGGAAATCAAGCTGGAAACGGCACTGGGGATACAGCAGAGCGCTGAGCGCAGCCCCGGCCTCCGGTTCCACCCTGAGGCCTCCCGGGGAACAAGACCACTGCTCCAAGTGCCCAGCAGGCCAGGTATGACAGCAGCAATGGAGCTTCAGGAAGGAAGTGAAATTGCTTCTCAGAGCACGGTTACCAGAACAATGGCTAATGAGACTTCCGTTGAGGCCGTAGGAGCTGATACCACACTTCCGGTCCAGAGATGTGAGACCTGGGGAGAGAAGCATATGCAGAAACGGCAGGAGAGGGCAGTCTTGCAGAGGCCAAAATCAGCCTTGACACCCTTTCAGGATGATGCGGCCTCTTGCAATACCCACGTGGAGAAACCTGTGCTCACTGCTGTGACAGGTGTCACAGAACACCTCACCAAGCGGCTTCTCACCGTAAGGCCCGAAGATGGAGGTAGAAACCTCAGAGACTGAGGACTCAAAATCGAATGTGAAATGTGCACCACAGTCTTTGGCAAAAAAGAGTAAGGCAAAACCCAAGGTGAAAGCGAAGCCATCTGGGGTTAAACTTGTTTCATCTCCCCCGGCGGCCCCAAAACGCAAGGCCTCGGAGATGCGTCCTGAGGATGGTGCAGCTCTGAGTCCACTGAGCTCCGCCAGCGCCCTGCAGGCCAGCCCAGCCAGAAGAGCAGCGGGGGCTGCTGCTCTGCCCTTTGCCGAGGACAAACCAGTCACTGTGCCTGAGACGGAAAAACCTAGGGACAGCTTTGGACTGCCTCCAAGCCAGTCTTCTCCAGCCCTGTCATCCCTGGAAGTATACGGTCCTTCTTTATCCCAAATGGTCACAGAAACTTGCCAAGCTGGCTCTGCCTCAATAGGCGAACCCCCACTTGCAATGGAAGATGATTTTGAGAAACTAATATGGGAAACTTCAGGAGGCAACTTAGAAGCTGTGATTGACCTGGATCCTGAGAAAGATGAAGACGAAGTTTTGCTTGAACTCACAGAACTGATTGATAGCTAAAAATGGAAGTGAGAACACTTTTAAAAAGAATGCACCATGGAAGACTTAGTTTCATCTATTATAGCATGTACCTGAGAGGATGATGTCTTTATTCTTGAATTTGCCCTAAATCAGAAGTATAATTCTGAATTATCTACGTAGAATCTTTGTGGTTCGATTTTTCAAGTCCCTTGCCAACCACTTTGTCCATTTGATGCCATGGTTAAGCATCTTCAAGGGAAAAAAAGTTCTGTAATATTTTTCTGTCTACAAAGAAAACAGACTGAGAGGGAAGTCTGAGATGAAAGGATGGGAGAAGCTTACTGATTTCTCGAGGTGAGTAAGCGAGAAAAGACGATGCTACTATTGTGGACTGAATTTCATGCTACCACTAAACAAGAACCTTCATAGTCTAAGTCATATGTCTTTTTAATGGCATTTGGAGTTTTTAAGTAAACTTTCAAATGGGCTCAAGAAACCTGATATATGTACATAGTTCTTTGGGCCTGATTTTGATGCTTCGGCTGCTCTGAAAAGCAATAGCTAACTTCCTATTTCTGCACTCTCTAAAGAGATTTTTCAAGTCCCTCAGAGGTCCCCTGAACCTAGCATATTATTTCTGGGGTGCCCTGGATTAGAAGAATTCTCCTTTTCTTCAGTATTTTCCTGCTACTGCCATTGAATTATCACAGGGAGAAAAAGTGGTCAAGTCTATAATGTCTAACTCTCCCAGCAAGCCCTTCTTGCCCAGTATTTATTTGGCTCCTTTAACTACCTGCACAGGAACAAAAAGGATCTCATTCAAACTGCTGTTACTTATCAAGGACCATCGCAGTGCACTGAATTCCACTGTAGCATGGATTTTGAGATGTCCTGGGGGTCTGTCATGTACCTTCCAGTTCCTTCATTTCTTTTTTTCTTGATGTTGGTCTCCCTGTCACATCAACGTTTAGACTTGTAAAGAAACCAGGACAATGAGGTGAGCAGTTTTGAAAGGAGACACCATGCATAGTCAGGAGGAGGAAAGAAGAACTTTTCTGCTGTGCTATTTTGCTGTGGGCGGCCAGTTTTGTTTCTCACAGGGAAGCTGAACCAGCTGTCATGGTGGCTTCTAGGGAACTGCTGCTGTAAGTGGCCTGTCAGGAGTGGAGCATCATGTAGTCTTGCTGGGAATCTAGGAAAGGAGGAAAGCCTCGGGACGGACTGCCCATTGGGTCTTGGGAAGATCTGGATGATTCTGCACAAGCGAACTGACTTGAACTTTATGTATGGATGCACCTCTACCAACCCCCCTTCAGGTGACTGCTGTATGCTCGCCCTCCTCCAGAGCAGGGGTGGAAGGTTCCGGTTTCACCGCAGATTGTGTAAACTCATTTCATTTTGAGGATCAGCTTATAGATTCCTGGTCCCTTTGGTACATACTCATTATTATTAGTTTATTTTAAAAGTAATTTGTTACCTATATTAAATATGTGTATTAGTCAGTGATTCATATTCAGCATTATTTGAACCAATTGTCATCATAGAAAGAGAAATATTTGTGATTTAAACAATACTGGAGTAGCAGAATAAAACAAATGTGATGGTTGTAAGTTCAGGCAACCAGGTATTGGTTTGTTTTACCATAGTAGGTTCAGTTGAACCAGTAGAGCTGCGTGCTGTGACAGTTGTGGGTACATTTGTGTTGTAACTGTCATAGTAGTTCATTACATTAGGTTGAACACTGTAGGGTGACAAAGTCATTGTTCCAGGAGTAATTGTTATATACTCCTCATCACATGGGGGTATATGGAGAATAATGGGGCAATTTTATATCTTTAATTATTGACCAGGCACATGATGAGCATTCCTATCAGTCTTGGTATTGCACAGGCTAAAAAACAAATTAGGAAGATGTTTCATAAAGATCATTGGCTGGATATGTTTTGTGTCACTGAAATGGATGTAAAATGGTAAGAATGAAATCAAACATATTGAGAAAAATGAGTCACTGCCATTTCTTTGTAATTTTGATTGTTTATTGTTCATATTTAAGTGTTATTTGTATTAACTTGTAATTTGTTTTTTCAAATAAATATGTACATTTATGCTGTGTTATCTCTTCATAATAAATACTTCCTTAAATTTCTGTATTTTCATTCTGGGAAAGGATTGATCTTATGCTGTCCAAACCTGTAGAGCAGAGACACACATTCCCAACAATCACCTTTCTTGTTTTTCTGTCTGTCTCTCTTACGTGTCTTGGTTATTTTTCTAACATTGCTGTGACAAAATACCTGACACCCAAAATTAAGGAAGGAAAGGTTTACTTAGCTCACAGTTTGTGGAGGTTTCAGTCTATAATCAGACAGCTCCAAGAAAGGGTGACAGGGCACAGGGGCAACACTACAAGGCAGCAGAAGACAGCAAATGCAACAACAGCAAAACACGAAGCTCCCTTACATTGTAAACAGGCCAGGGCGGGTGTAGCACTCACACCATCTCTGTACCCTCCTCTTGCACAGGAAGAGGATGTTCACCAAATGAGGACTCTGACTCCCTGTGGGAATATCAGCGCACATTGACTTCATATTACAAACATAGAATTCCCCAAATTCACCAAACAGAAATTTCTTCCTTCCAAAAATTTCTCCAATAAACAGACTTCTTATAAATCTCCCATGCTGTGCACTCTAGTTATTAGCCTGAACTAACTAGCTAACTGAAGGGCATAATTTTTCTAATCTTCAACTCAGATTAGGCTTTGTCAGCATTAAGTTTTTTATAATGTACAAAACTTTACCTTGTATAAAGTTTAGCTATTTTCACTTGAAATACTGTTTATTTTCTTTGAATGTCATTCTCATCTGTAACATACTAGTTTGGGAATGCTTGACTCAAAGTAGTGACATGAAGATTAGTATAGGTGAAATTGCTTTGAATCTACAGAGTGCTATGCAGGTGAGAATTTGAATAGATGATGGCTGGACAACATCAAGTCTGGAGCCATAAATAAGTTGTGTTTCAACTTAGCTTTGCCATTTGCAGTGTGGCCTTGGGCAAATTACTGCAATTTATAACCTGTTTTATGGGGTTGTTGTGGACCTTAAGTGACATAGTATGCGTAAGTTCTTATTTCACTGCCAAGGACTTGGTAAATGCTGAAAAGTACTTATGTTTACTTTGATACTGATCATTTTTATAACATTGCAACAAAATTTTTATTATTGAATGGTCACGTAACATGAAAGAAGGAAAATAATAGAATTGCATGTCAAGCATCCTTACATTTTTAATGATCCATTATTTAAAATCCCTGGAACTACACATATTTCAGATATTAGATATTTTTCAGATTTTGGTATGCTTGTATATATATGATGAGCTATCGGGATGGATCTCATGTCTAGACATACTAGATATCATGTCAAGACACGAGATTTTGTATATACTACACACATATCCTGAAGATGATTTCATACAATTTTTTTAGTGTATCTGCAGTTTAAACTTTGAACAAGAACAGATGTGATGTCATAAGGTAATTCACAGAATTTGCTTTTGTAGAGTTTCTGGTTAAATGGTATTTAGTCTATGACCATACAACCCTGAATGTGCCTGATCTCATCTGATTAAATGGTATTTAGAATTATTATTAGTTCAAAGGCTGAAGTTTAGTTAACCTCTGTAAATAATAGAGGCATTTTCTTTCACCCTTTAAGTTCATTCCTTCCAAATGCTTAAACCAGTATTTATGTGTTTTGAATTATAATTACAGAATAAATGATATTTTAAAAATTGATAATTATATTGCTGAAAATGATACCTGGTTTAGATTCATAAACATTAGCAATAATTTTAAAATTCTGCATGTATTTTTATACTAGCTAAAGAAAAGTACAAGATTTGCAATTGACAATTTGTACTTGAAAAGTTAATAAAATTTGTAGTGATTCAACATGGTTGAATACAGGAGGAGCTATGCTGGAGTTACTCAGAGAAAATCATCTAAAAACATAGTGGTTAACTGGAACCTCTAGTGACAAGCAGGTCAGGAACTGCAGAGGTAGCAGTAAAGGTTGTGAGCGCCCTGATCCCGGTGATGTGGGAGAGATGGATGCAGGACTGATGCAGCCTTAACTCACAGTGAGGCAACAAGGGGAAAGTCGGTACTCCCCCTGCCCGTCTCTCAGCAATGTGAGAATAGAGGAATGTCACAGAGTGGTTCAGAGGAGGCTGTACAAGGGTTGGGAGTGGCCAACTGTACAAGGGACTAAGAGCAGCCTTAGAATATCTCTGTCTGAGGATGCTGCAACAACTAGGAGGGTGATGCAGAGACACACAGGGTAAGAAGACCTGAGTGGGCTGCTGAGGGACATACAGAAAATTGCTGGCTAAAGATTGGCTCCAGCCCCCACATTCAGAAGCCAAGATCAGCCTTGCACTGGGCACTGACTTGGTGGGGTTACACAGCACAAGAGATTTGAACTCTGACTTGGAAACTACCATAGAACTGAGGGCACTAGAGAAATTTTATTTCTGTTGTTTGCTTTGTTCTCCTTTTTCTGTTCTTTTTTGTGATTGTTTAGGTTTTACTTTCATCGATTGTTTTGCTCATCTTTTTTCTCTTTCTTCAACTATCCTTCTTTATTCTTTTGATATTTCATGTGAGTAAACATTGTCTCTAGTGTGTCTAGTTCACTTCATTTTCTTTTGCTTTCTCCTTCATTTTTTTCTGACCTGTCCTTTTCTCTAGGCTCCCAAAGCTTGGGTGATTGATCATCCTTTGTCCTTCAGCCTGCTTCTACTATATCTCTTTAATTATCTCTCTATATTTCCCCCTATCCCTTTTAAATCCACTCCTCTCCATGGGGTAAATCATTCTAGTAAGGGGAAACTCACAACATGCAAGTTCCTGGATATGTTGGATTTTGTTATATAATTGTAGATCATGCTTCTATGGTTAAAGGTACCAAGTTAATAGTTACCACAGTTTGTCAGTTTCTAGGCTGTGCTTGATGCTATTATAATTACTAATAGTACTATTTTAGCCAATGTGTCATACATGTTGTGATTAGTTCTTCTCTCTTGGATGACAACACTGTGATTGTCTGGGGTGATCATCATCATCATCACAGCCCAGTACCAAAGGACTGAGTGCTGAGCCAAATAGCTAGCAACTTCTCCACTCTAATAAACTGGGAAGGTAAGAACTTGGGATAGATACAGAATCTAAGAGCCAGCAACACCCAGAATTAATCTCTGAAGAATAGAAAATTCTTAAGGAAACTTCAGTACTAGTTCTAAAGCTATCTATCATAAGCAATTTACCAGTATCACCACAGAAAAAAATTAAATTTTTAAAAATAAAAATGACAAGAAGCAGAAGCAAAATTCAATCCCAAACTTCCATTCCACCCAGGACAAATCTAGGGGAGAATGAGATGGCGGAAATCAGAAGCCACTCACTGGAATTTTCTGAAATAGTAGTAGAAAAAGTACAAAAACAGATCATTGAAGGTATAGGAAAAATCAAATCAGAAATAGTTTCTCAGGTAAAAAAAAAATGATGGTCAAAATGAAGGACTTGCTCAGTGAATCTAGACACAGACAAAAAATAAAGGAGCCTAGGAAAATGATGGAAAGCAGGAATTCCCAACATAGGAAAGAAGTAGAATCCATGAAACAAACTCAAACAGATATCCAGGAGTTTAAAAATTCTATTGAAAGTATACCTTGCTGATTGAACCAGTGTGAGAATAGAGTATCAGATCTCGAGATAGGGTTTTGTTTAGCAATTATCAACATAAAGATTTCTTAAAAACAGCAAAAGATTATGAAAAATCAATTCAACATCTTCAAGATGATACAAAAAAGAATGACATAAGATAGATCAGGGTCAATGAGAAATCAGGAGACAATACAAACTACATAAAAACCCTCTTCACAGAAGTAATGGCAGAAAACTTCTCAAGCATGGGAAAAGAATTCAACATACAAATAAGTGAGACATTAGAACTCAAATTAGCCATGATCAAAATAAATCTACACCAAGGCATATAGTAATCAAGATTCCAGAAGTTCAGCACAGGAACAGAATATTAAAAGCTGTTAGAGAAAACATATAAATCACCTATAAATGAAAACCCATAAAAAATCGCAGCAGACTTCTCCACACACACCCTTAAATTAAAGAGAGCTTGGAGTGAAATATTGCAAGTCCTTAAAGAAAACATCCTCTAACCCAGGTTCAAAATTATCCTTCAAAATCAATGGAGAAATAAGATATTTCCATGATGACAACTGAAGAAATTTATGACCACCAAACTAGTTCTACAATGTGTTCTGAAAGATATCTTAGAAAGAGATAACAAAGATCACAATTCCAAGAACAGCAATAGAAAAAAGCCACGAAGCAAGGCAAGCTCTTAAATAGAGGGCAAAGACAGGGAACCAACAGTAAGAAAATAATATGATGAGCATAAAATCCAATATGTATCAGTTATAGCCATCCATGTAAATTCACCTGTCAAAAGAAACAAACTGGGAGGATGGATCAAGAAACAAGATTCAACTATATGTTGCATACAAGAAACACATTTAACTGAAAAATAAACTCATAGCCTGAAAGTCAAAAGATGGAAAACAATACTCCATGTGACAGGAACCCAGAAAATAGCAGCAGTAGTTAGTCTATTTGGAGACAAAATGAAATTCAAGCCAATACTGATCAAAAGAGACAAGGAAAAACTCCAAACAAAGAGATAACAATCATAAATATATATGCACCAAATACTGGCACATACAACTACATAAAACAAGTACTATTTTCTTCTCAAGTTGTTTTGTCCCTTAGCATATATATTTGCTGCTACTACCATCACTAGAAATGTGCTTTTGCTATTTCAAGTGGAAATATTAATTAAATATTGAAGAAGACACAAAGGAGTAAGGTAGATGTGCAAGAGAAATAAGAAAATTATGAACTGGGACATTTATTAAATACAACTTCTGTCAATTGATGAAATAAAGTTAGTATAATGACAAGTAGCACCTTTTGGAAACTTACTCAAGCAGGGTCAGTGGAATGATCCAGGAATATATTTTACAAATCAATACACACTGAAGAACTTTTAAAGAGAAATCCTAATTATTATTGAAATGAACTATAAAAATAGCCTTATTCAGGTTTATAAAGAATAAATTTCCATTACATGTACCAGAACCTATGACAAATGTAACTATCATGTACAGCAAGAAAGTATCAATTAAAAATATGATTGCATTCTGACAGTCAGAGGAAAATATTTTTATTAATGTATAATAACAGATCATGTTTAATGAAAAATTTTTAAATAAATATTTTAAAATCAAATATGATGATTAGAAAAAAAACTTAAAAAATTCTTTCAGTCACCATAAAATATTATTTATAGTATCTTAGCCAGGTTGTCATACTTACATATGCTTCAAGGTGATACAATCTTATTAGAATACTTTTAGATTACACTTAAATTCCCTTCTCTTTAACAGTCTTTTCATTTAGTCATACACACACACACACACACACACACATGCACAAACACACACATACATAGACAAGTGTACACAAGCCTACTTTCAAAAATAGTAAAAAGATTTTCTCAGTTTGAAATATAGTTGATGCTTAATGAAAATCTGTTTTATGAATACGTAGCTACTTGTATACATGCATAGGTAAACATTAATAGACATGTATATTAGTTTACTATTGATGCTGAAACCAATTAAAAACTTAAGGCCTTAAAATAATGCATACTCATTATCTTTAAAATAATATAGAGGCAATAAATATGATTATTTCTAGGAAGAGTATGTTTCCTTGTCTGGTTCAGATTATGAAAGATGTCTGCATTTTGTGGCCTATGAATATTTTATTGCTTCAACATCTGCATTTTTAATCACATCTCTGTCTCTTATTATGACCTCTCTGTCTACTTCCTATAATTAATTATTTGTGTGATGACATTTCATCCAATTTTATTATCCAGGAAAATCTTCCCATCCAAAAATCTTTAAACCATGTACTCTAAGTCCCCTTCGCTATATAAAGTGACCTAGAAGATTAGAATTTGTACACTTTGGGGGGATTATTAAAGTCAATATAGTCCATTAACTGGTCCCTAAAGATTCATGTCTAGTCATGTCCAGTCATGTGTAAAGTACATTCCCTGCATCTGATGTTCCCCTTTGTAACCATCAGGGTTTATTAGAGAAACAGATATAACACAAGATATAGACATATATAAGAAATTACAAGTTTGGCTTCTAATGGTCAGCCACAGAGTTGGATGAGGAAGCATGTCTGCACCCTGGAGATTGAAGAGCCCAGCCCTAGGCCTGGAGCTCACTACAGCATCCATGCACATCCATATCAGGAGGCTGATGGGTCTGAGACAGAATGTTGAAGAATCTGTGACGAAGGATGGAGAACCTATACCAGAAGGCTGAAGAGTCCCAGGTGGAAGCCAGTCTGCACCAGAAGCCAGGAGGTGACCAAGCTGAAGGCTAAGACTGGAGCTCCTCCAAAGAACCAACAGCCAGTCCTTTCTCAATTCCCTTTTTTAATGCAGCCTACCCACCCTGGGGGCCTAGGGGGTGGGCCTCTACACCCACACTCTCTGCTGCCTTCCTCTTGAACAGGCTCAGAATGAATACAAAGCAAGCACCCTGGCTCCTTGCTGAGTCACTT
>PVLD010031981.1:0-15148 GCA_004027595.1 Dinomys branickii
ATGCTGTTTGTCTTCAGTGTGGCTGTGTTGGAAGGCTGGACCTTTAAGAGGTAGGGCCTAGTCAGAGGTCCTTCTGTCAGATAAGGGTGTGGCCTCGGAAACTCTCTCTTTCTCTGGCTTCCTGTTTGGCAATGTAATTTCTTCCTCCCCCATGACCTTCTACTGTTGTCATCTGTCACTAGGCAAAGTAGTAGAGGAAGACCCTCACCAAAGCCTGAACGATGCTATTTGCACTTTTAGCCTCCAAAACTGAGAGCTAAATGGATTTATTCTTAAAAAATAACTTAGCCTGCCTCAGGTATTCCATTATAGTACCTAAAAGTAGACTGATACACCATCCCAGCAAATGGCCATGGATTTATTCTAGACATGTCCTTCTACACATGTTCCTTCTTTAGCTGGAGGAACTCCAGTTGAAACTGACCACTTCAGTTGAAGCTGACTGCTGAGGACATAAAGAAAACCTGGCTTCCCCCTAGTTTGGGTGTTACCTGGCTCCTAATGATCCTGGTCTGAGCCACCCAGGGATGCTTTACCTACTGACAGTAAGGTTCTGGGATGTACAGGCTTTGGGACCAGATGTCCTGGGTCTGAGTCCTTGATTCTGCATTACATGTTATGGCAGATACAGAGATGCACTGCCAAAATCTCCCGTTGGGAGAGAACCCACTGACCAGCTGTGAGTTGAGTGGATAGTTGATCGACTCCAGCTGTTAGATTTGTCAGGGTCTGCCTCAGCTTTTGAGCCAAGGTCATGGTGTTCTTAGCCAGTTACTGATCAAGGAGTGATACAAAACCCATTTGCACTACACAGAATACTCCTCTAAAAGGCTGTCTTTGCTCTGGAGCTCCACAGTGGGTGTAGACTTTGACAGGTCTGCCTTGGGCCATGGGCTCCTCTTGCCCACTCCTGCGTCTTCCCCTTTCCTTTTGCAGGCATTATTTCCCACTAAACCTGTGGCAAGCCCGACTTGCAGTATCTGCTTCCCAAAGAACTCAAGCTGTTTCTCTCAGCCTGCTTTTTCTCTTATGAAAGGGGGCTAATGGTATGGGATTGTTCAGAGGATTAGAACAAAGTAAAATACCTGGCACAAAGGAGACATTGAATTAAAGGGAGTTGTGACTGCTAAGGAACCTATCATTTACTCTGCTATGTCTTTCCTTTTATTTATCTTTATTATTTTAAATGTAAAAGAACAAAAACATATTAACAAACACACAGCCACTTACAAAGTAGCACAAAAACAGTACAATCAAAACTGAATTACAGACAAGGTGACAGGGAATTAACAATGGTTGTTGTATTACATATTGATAACTTCAAAGTGTATACTCAGGAAAACATATATAGACATGCCAGATTGATCAAACAACTACTCGTTAACCGTTCCTTACAATAAAGTGACAGAAGTCAGTAGGACAACTATGTTAGCCATCCTGCCTATACATACATGCATACATAATTATCCCTTTCTTCCTTTTCTCTTTCCCCTCATCCCAGTTGCTCTTTACTTTTGAGCAGTTTGTTCAACATCATTAGTCATTTGAGAGATGCAAATTAGAACAACGTTGAGATTTCACCTCACCCCAGTAAGAATGGCTAGCATTAAGAAATCAACCAATGACAAATGCTGGCGAGGCTTTGGGGAAACAGGAACTCTTCTCCACTGCTGGTGGGAATGCAGACTGGTGAAACCACTGTGAAAATCGGTTTGGAGATTCCTCAGCAAACTAGGCCTAGAGGTCCCCTCAACACAGCTATTCCCCTTCTGGGTATTTTCCCAGAAGATCTGAAAACATCATATCACAGTGATATATGTGCACCCATGTTTATAGCAGCACAATTTGTAATAGCTAAATCATGGAAGCAACCCAAATGTCCCATCCACTGAGGATTGGATAAAAAAATTGTGGCATTTTTATATAATGGAATATTTCTCAGCTATAAAGAAAGACAAACTTGAGGCCTTTGTACGTAAATGGTCACAATTAGAAACCATACTTATAAGTGAAATAAATCAGATGTGCATGTGTGAGCAACGTATTGTATCACTAGTGTAAGAATCTGAAAGTGTGAGTATGTCCTTCATTTTAAAGGAAATAAAAGTACTCATAAAAGCTCAAACCTGGAAATAGTTTCAATGCAACAGGAAAATAGCTAAATAATTTGTAGGGGTCCATACAATGGAATTCTGAAATCAGAAATAAAATGGAATTAAATAATGATATACATAATAACTTGAATAAATTTTACCAACAGTATATTGATCTAAAGAGACCAGACACACAAAGTATGATTTGATTTCTTTGAAATTTAAGAATTGGTAAAACTAATAGGTTATGGTAGAGATCAATTGATACAGGTAATCCTGAGGGGATATGTTAGTTTTCCATCACTGTAACAAATAATCAACTTTTTAAAAGGGAAGGTTTACTTTGGCTCACAGTTTTGCAGCTTTCAGCCCATGATCAGTTGGCCCTATTGCTTTTGGACTTGTGGTGAGGCAGCACATCATGCTGGGAGCACATGGTACCCAGGAAGCAGGGGGTAGGGAAGAGGGGCCTGGGCTCCTGTATCCCCTTCAAGGACACATGCCCACTGACGCGAAGACTTCTCACTAGGTCCTACCTCTTAAAAATTCTACCACTTTCTCACTTTGCCAATCTGAGGACCAAGTAGTGAACACGTGGGCTTTTGTGAGATCATTCAGAGGCAAACTGTGGTGGGACATTGACTGGGAGCTTGGAGAGGCCTTGTGAAGAGCTAAAAATGTTCTATACCTTGATGTAGACAGGGTCTCCATGGGTATCCACACACACAACACGATGAAGCTTGTACTTAAGGTTAGTGGATATGATGCACTTAACTGTTATGCTTCTATTTTTTAAAAGGAAAAAATAGTGAGGAGTTTTTTTCATCACTAATTAACATATGCAAATATTTTTCTTAATTCAGAAAATGCCGTGAAATCGAAAGAGGAAAATTCTCTGTGACTTCATCCTCCAAGAATAACCACCAGAGACATTGTAGATACCATACTGCATTCTCCAGTCCTCCTTATCCTTCACTTCTTCCTCCACATAGATAAGACCTGAAGCTGAATTGTGTCCAAATTTCAATGTCCTAATCAGCATTTCCCCTCACACTGCAGTGAGGCATTTCTGGGCCTCTGGAATCTTCACAGGACAGCCAGATCAGGGTTCCAGGCTCTCTGGATCTTCTGCCTTATTGGAGTTGAAATGCTGATGTAGGCTCCGAAGGACTTTTTGGTAAGAAGATATCTGACTTTTACCACTGCTGAACCAGTCCAGGTTCAGAACAGCCAACCTTTATTGTGTGATTGTGGTGTGAATCGTGGAAGAAAGATATTTTTCTGTTTCCTTAGATGATCACCACCTATCAAAGTGACACTGCAGGGAATATTACCTTTGATTATAATCAAAAACAGGGAGTTGGAACACTGAGGTTTTCTTCCTAGACAACTGGTTCTCAATGTGCAGCCCTCAGACCAGCAGCAGCCACAAGTAGCATCTCCTGGGAGCTCACTAGAAGTGCAGATTCTCATCCTGAGCCTAGACCTGATGCATCAGAAACCCCCGAGATGGGGGCCAGTGAGTAGTGTTTTAACTGCTCCTCGAGGGGACTTGATGTTTGACCACCTCTGTTCTAGAGGTTTCTAAATTCCCCACTACCAGAGAAAGCAATGGCTCACTGACTTATAATCTGCTCACGCATGTAACTGGTGCTGTGTCCTTAGTGTGACCTAGAGGCATGAGCCAGGTCCATATAACTTCAAAGTTTCTTGTTCTTTCTATCCTGGGCCCAAGGAAATGTGCTTTTTTCCTGTGTTAGCTGAACAAAGATAAAATATAGCCCAATGTTCCCCAACACAAAGATTTATTAATTTGTACTTATGACTATTTGAAGAAAACATAAAAACCAGTGTCCTTGTTGCTTGCTCCTTCTTGAGGGCAAAATGTGGATGTTATCTATAAAATCAACAAATTTGTCACCAAACAGCAATGCTATCTTTCTTGAGGACTTTCCCAGGCATCTTGAGGTCTCAAGGACTAGGTCTTGAGGTCTTGGGGTCTCAGCCTCCCCCTCCCCATGATCAGATGAACAGGGCTAGACCTCACAGCTGTGTCACACACGATTCAACACAGCTCAGATGCATGTTCATTTTTCAGGCTCGGAGCTTTGCTAAGAGCCAGCCAAGACAGGACTGTGAACCTGCTCAAAGACCCAAAGAATCCCCAGAGCTTTGTCTGACATGAAGATACTACCAGAGTGTGTGGGCAGATGATGGACAACTAGCTCTCTGATAAAAGAAAGTACGTGTGCATATATACACACTTATGTATCTTCATTATAAATGTGTAGCATATAATTTATAAACAGTAGCATACACAACTTTGTAAATTTTATATGGCCAATAGGATGTGTTAGTCAATGTTTGCCTAACTCTCATATCCATAAGCAGCCCAAGGTGGTGTGTGGCAATTAACACATGTGTAGGGTTTGTTTTCTTTTGTGGTGTCATTTGGGGTAGGTTTGTTTATTTGTGCTACTGAGAATCGAACCCAAGCCTTCCAACTAAGGTATATGCTCAGTTCTGTTTTTATTTTTTATTTTGAGACAGAGGTTCACTAAGTTGCTAAATCACCCAGGCTGGGCTCAAAATTTCCATCCTCCTGCCTCAGCTCATCTGCTCCGCTAGGGCTGGAATTACAGACAAGTGCGACCACGCCTGGCATGTGTGATTGTGGCATAGGTACAGTTGATACATTGGATTGTACTGATGAGTAAGACTGAGGGGAAATGACAAAGTGTATGTTTAATTTCTCTGGTTCACATCGCTGAAGCAAGTAACTTTACTGAATCAGATAGTAAAGCATTGGAAGAACGTTTCCTCAATTTTTTGTGCTATTTACAATGTAATTGCTATGGATCCAGCAACAAAATTTTAAGTTTAGTCTATGCTATTCACATTCTCTCTTATTAACATTTAAGCCTAGCACAGGGTTCATGAAACATTTTTTTGTAAAGAGCCAGATAGTAAATATTTTAGGCTTTGTGACAACATACTCTCATTATTTTGTTTTACAACCCTAAAAAATAGAAAATGTTCTTAGCTTGTGGGCTGTCAAAAACAAGCTGTGGGTGGAAGTTCTCTGATCCCTGGTCAAAACAATCAGCAAAACAATAGATTAAGCTCTGATTTGTACCATTTGCCAATTTCTGTCATGCAAATACTCCTACATGGCCGATTGCAAGCTACCAACTTGACATCATTAAATATGCTTCTAAGAAAAGATGCATAATAGTAAAGCACTGGATAGTATTTCTGCCACATAGATAAAAGAGGAGGAAGTTGTATCCCGAGCATGGGTGATAGTAAAGGGTAATAAAATAATTAAGGAGGGAGGAGTTTTGAGTAGTTATTTGCCATGGTTTTTAAATGATGATGCATTTCATTGTAAATTTATATTTTTAGGTTTTAATAATGGCCTTATTTCATAACGAGTTCTCAAAATTAATAACTTGATCTCATGAGGTGATATAAGCACACTCTCCACTCTATCCACACCACAATCTGTGTTTTGTTTTGTTTTGTATTTTGAGGGAGTGTGAATGAAAAGAGAATCTTCACTCAATTTGCTCTATTCTTCCCTGTAACAAAAAAGGTTTACAACAGGGTTTCTTTGAAGCTGGCAGCTTCCTTCGCTCTTCTAAAATAGGAAAGGATTTTAGATGTGAGTTTTACATATTTTCAGAAAGAGGTCTGTCTCTATTCTCAACAGCTTCCTGACCACCTTTTGCTTCCAAATAATGAGAACTATTTAAAGGAAAGAGGAACTACTGTAGTGTGGTTTTGAGAAAAGCACATAGTTTGCTCTGTCAGAAGTAGCTACACAATAGTACTGCTCATAAGCTGGGGAAGAGCTAAAATAGCTTTCCAAGGTCCCTCCCAAGGCTGTGATTTTCCTCTCATCTGCCCAGGTAATGCCACTCATTGTGCTCATTCACTTATTCGGCTGTATAAGGATCTACTACCTGCCAGCCAGCTGGCTGAGCCCTGGGGACACAGCGGAATGCAAGAGAGACGGGTCCCCGCTCAATAAAGAATTACACAAGTCGTTATTTCCTTACAGTTTTCCTAACTTCTTTAAAGGGGATGGTACGACAGGGGCCTGACCCGTTCCGAGGGTTTCAGGATGTGACGTTCAGGATATGATAGCTGAAGAGCAGAGAGCCAAGCAAAGGAAGAGGCAGAAGAAAGGGATGGAACACAGTCTTACGTACCGAGCTATATCCTCTGCTCCATTTTAGTTTTTGAGACAGGGTCTTGCTGAGTCATTAAGTTTCCCAGATGGGGCTCAAACTCGAGGTCCCCCCGCCTCAGCCTCCCAGAGTAGCTGGGATCACAGGCATGTGCCACCATGCCCAGCTTTTGAGCTCTCACAGTAAGCAATGGCTGAGCTGAAACATTAACCTTCTCCTAGGAAAACTGACGACATACCTGCGAATTTCAGAGCCTAATATTAAGACAAGGAGTTACAGCGGACTCATGGTTTGCAACAACTCTGGAACATGTCTAAGAATATACGTGTTACTTGGCAGGAGTTGTTTTACCTCAGAATCCTGCATACTTTGAATCCTGCATCTCCTTGAAGTAGCTAGCATACTTTTGAGCTGTGTTTTCCCCCATTCCTTCTGATGGTGCAGCCCTTCCTGCTGTTGCCTTTCTACATGAGCTCAGAGACCCCACCCTCATCCCCCAGCCTGCACGAAGACAGGGCTGGACATCCGCTTTCTCTTCCTGTGGAGGCTGGTAGCTGCCACTCTCTCGCTGCTGTGGCTTTGAGCTCCCTGTTCATTTCTGGCACTAGAATGTATTTATTTTCACTTTTATTATCTACTCTATAGTTAAATGTTTAAAAACACAGTGTACTTGGAGTGGAGGAAGTGCTTCCTACAGCAGCTCCACCAACCATAATGACCGGCAATCCCTGAGTATTGTTTTTCTCATTTGGTAGTGGGACCCTTGAGAGAACCCAGGACAGAAGATTCCTTCAGAAAAGCGAAATGGGTTGTTTTTGTTTGTTTGTCTGAGACAGGATCTCACCACCTTGCCCAGGGTGGCCCTGAACTCTGGGGCTCAAGTGATCCTCCTGCCCCAGCTTCCCAGATAGCTAGGACTATAGGCATCCGCCACCACACCCAGCTTGGGGGTAGGTTTTATTTGCTTTTGTATTACTTATGCCTAGCAGGGGGCCTGATACACTACACATGTGTTTACTGAATTAAGCAGTGAAAGACTACATTGTCAACAGCAAGCACTACAAATGACCAGCTTCCTTCCTGGTTTCCCTAAGAATTCTCACTACCACAAAGTGACCCCCACCTCCAACACACCCTTTTCATTTTTATGAATGAGCTGGGGCCCCACAATAAAGCTTCTAACAAAACAAAGGAAGTTGAATTCAATCAGTGACCATCGAAAGGGTGAGCAGCACATGTAGACTTCTTTTATTCTCTAAGCGAAATACCAGAAAATACCACAGATTATTCTGACTTTCGCCCTGGTATTTTTAAAGGACCAGAGCAAAGTGACCAGCAGCAGGTAGCTGATGCAATCTGGCAAAGAATTTATATAAACACACACATATATCAGGTCATCGGCAGTGTTTGTATAAACACTGGCTCTCCTCTGAAGGTAAAGGCCACCCCACCCCCCAGTTCCACGGACTGAGATACATTTTTCCAGTCCTAGGGGCACATACAGATGCAACAAGTTCCTTCTTCCCTTTGGAAATTTGGCAAGCACAGCAGCCCTGTCTCTGCTGCCACATTCTCTCGGGGTTTTATGACTCTGTGCACATGGCCTGTATGAAGGCTTTGCTGAGGTCACCTTATGCCTTGGCAGCCAGCATGGTATATGACGATTCAGGAAGACCCTGGTGTTTCCCAGATGGGGCCAGATGAGGGCCTGCAATTATTGCCCTCCAGCTGGGAAATGTGACATGCGGGTGATGAAGTGGCTGCTGAGAAGGAGGCCATTTAACTCTGAATTTTTTGTCTTTTATTTAAATCCAAAGACTGAACACACCCAGGCACACACATACGTACAAAATCAATATCATACACACACAAACACTCGCTCCCCAGTTGCGTGGGGTGTTCTTTAGGAATTCACATAGATCCCCCGGAGCGCAAGCTGCTCCATCTAATCTCCTGGCCTTTCCCAGTTAACTTGCCATCTTATCACTGTCCTTTCTTTTGCTCTGCTGCTTACCTCCTTATCAGTGCTTTCCATCCTCTAGGCGTTTCCATTAACCCAGATGATCTCCTTAGGACCTTTAAAAAAGAGGCAGAGACCCTAAATCTGTTACCATTATGAGCTGCATTGCTGCATTCTCTCTCAAGGCCCAGAGAAGCGTGCCTCCAGGCCTCCATTCTGAGAAGAGACAGTTTTATTGCAGTTTCCCCACCACTGGCTGCTGCTTGCTACCTTCAAGGTAGGCATTCTCATTTATAAAGGAGAGCACTGGAACAGATTTTGTCCCGGTTTCAGTGTCTCTCATAGCTCTTCTCTCTGTCCTTCTTTCCATCCATGTAGTGTTTGTAGTTGCTACAGAGGTGGCAAGGAAAGACAGGGTCTCTGTATTTAGACCAACTTGGGGTCAAATTCCAGCTTGAGTGGTCCGTAGCTGGGTGACTCTGGGCAAGTCCCAGACCCTCTCTGGGTTTCTGTTGCTCCATCTAGTCAGCAGGCCTCAAACAGAATATACATTTAAAGCACTTGGTGCAAAATGGGTTTCTAGAAATAGGATGATTTGAATGACGGTCTCAGCCCTTGGCCCTTTGCTTCCCAGCAGAATCACAGATTACCGGAGGATATTCTCTTAGTTAAAAGAAGGATTTTAAAGATCAAGAAAGTATCTTTTCACATTCAATGAGGTGATAGCCCAGAGCCCTGAGCACTGGGAGGCTGCGTCGTGGCACTAGTTCCGCAGGCTCCGGGAGAAACAACTGATAGATAATGCCTGCCCTCAAGGTGCCCTAGGCTTCTCAGGAGTAAATATAAGAATGTATATGTGAGGGGGCTACAAAACGAGTCTGCGCCACGCTCTTCGCTGTAGACTCCACAAATTACGGCAATCCAGAGAGGCAAAGAGGGGCGGCTGGGGAGTCTTCCAGGAGGAGGCAGTGCTAGAGCTGAGACTTGAAAGGGCACAATTCAGAGGAACTCTTAAAAGAAATGGGAGACAGGGTCGGCAAGCTGGTCACACCCAAGTGGAAGGCACGATCGTTATTTCTCTCATACAGATAAGAAAACAGAAGACCAGTTAACCCTAATGAATGCTCCAAGGCCACTCAGCGTGTAACTATCAGTGTGGATTAAGTAGAGATCTGTTCCTGGCTGATGTTGAGGGCTGTGTTCACAGCAGGGTGGCTTTTCAGTAACGGGGGGACGTGGGACAGATGTTCCAAAGGAGATTGCGGTGCTATAGGAGTTGGTTAAGAAATCGTTGTAATAATTTAGGAGTAAGGCAACGAAGGTCTGACCCAAGCAGGGACAGAGTGCGACCAGAGAAGAAATAAGAAGAATGCGAGGAATAAGAGGACTAATATGAGGAGTGTAAGGTATGTCAAAGGTCAAGATGACGGACTTGGGAACTGACTGGATATAGAGAGTGAACAGAGGTGGTGATAGGAACTGGTCTGGGGACCAGAAATCTGGATGCTGTTACAGCCAAAGATATTACAAAGATGAGCTCATTTTAAGGTTGCTGTTCATATAAAATAGGGCCTGGTTTCTTTTATCACTATCATGCTTTTTATTACATAAAAATACTGTATACATGAGGAACAGACAGACTAATTCAGAATATGAGCTATTCTGCCAGACGAGTGGCCCAAACCTTTCAGAAGCCAGCGTCACACACATATACACCCAAGCGGGACCATGCTCGCTGTTCTAGATTAAAGGGACTAAAGAGACATAAAGCAAATGTAATGCATAAATCTTAAGTTTTGATTCTGGGTTTTGAAAAAATACATAAAGGACATTTGGGAGGTACCAGGACAATTTGAATATGGATTCAAAGTAGATGACAGATTATTTTTTATTTTCTTAGATGTGATAATGGTGTGTAGTTAAGAGGGAGAATCTATTCTTAGTCATTATGAACAACTTAGGAATAGTAGTTTATGATGCCTGTGCCTTTTAAGTATTTAAAAAAATATACACACACGTATGTGAACACAGATGTATTGACTGATAGCAACAGAACTATCCAGCAAATATGTTGACATGTTAATTGTGGAATCTTGCAATTATGTGTTCGTTATTCTACTTTTCAGTCTCTTTGTTTGAAATCTTCAGAATAAAAACACGGTAAAAATAATACATGAACACTGTAAAAGAAATGAAAGCTGTGCAAAGAGTATGGAGGGAACCTTCCTACCCCAGACACCTGTACTCCTTCCCAGAAGAAATTACTACTTGCTTTATCTGCATTTACCAGCCTGTATTTGTACATCTTTTGTTGTATGTAGATGGGTTCATGCTATAAATATTTTTGTTAGCCGCAATACACGGTATCTCTTATCTATGTGATCAGGGGAGTAGTCAGTCAGCTAATTAAAAACATTTAAAGTACAAGTGCCTGAGTCCCCTAGGGCAAGGCATCTAAGCCCATCCTGCACGCCATGGGCATCGGGCACTGCATTGTTGGCTCCGACTCTGCAGAAGTCCATTAAGCAAGTTTCCACTGTAATGTTGGCAGCTTGCTGTTCTTTTCACTTCACGAGCCTTCTTCGAGTCCTTCTGACCGCATGTAGCTCTGCCTCAATCTTTCAGCAGTTTGGAGGAGGAGTGGCTTTCAGGAGGAGTATGGTTTCAATCGTATCGTACGTACTTCGGGTGGCAGTAGGGCATTTGGATAGAAAACAAAGCTTGCCTGGGCTTCCTGAAACTTGTCTGATCATAAGAATCACTCGAGTATTTTTCTAACCAGCTCCCAAACTTGGGCAAAGCCATTCTAAGCAGCTGGAGAAGCAGGACTGGGGCGCCAGTAACAAGGCTGCTTGGAGGGGGAGTGGAAATTGCACTAATGGTTCTTGTTAAAGGCCTGAGAATAGATGGAGAAGGCAAAACACCAGATAAATGCTGCAGGCCAAGGACAGAGCCCACAAACTCCCGAAAGAGCCTCCACCCACCACTCCCAACAAAGATGACTGCCTCCAGTAACCATGGGCATGGCATTTCCAAAGCATGTGCACCTTTGAATAGGAAAACCCTCCCTAACTTTCAGCACCTGAGCAAACTTATATCATATACTCTGCCCTAAAACTCCTCCCTGTAAACAGGAGGGGGTGATTGGGGAAATGGGACTCCAGAAACTAGATCCGGGACTGAACTGAAATTGCCTGAAAGATGAAAGCACCAGCACAATTGACCAAAAAATGACCGGACCATTGATTGATTGATTAACTGATTGCAGCTAAGTGCAGCACCGCTTGCAAACCTGGGGAGGCTGCAGTGCTGCAAGACCAATACACAGATGAGAGCCAGAGCTCTGTGGGACCTTTAGTATCCGAAGACCCATGAAGTTGTGCATTGACTCCCCAAGTACATCATATTGGGAGTCCTAGAAAACTGCGTCTAACTCCCCTTCTGAATTAAGGCTAGTGAGTCAAAAGTCACTTGACAGACTCACAGTGCTAGAGCACCCCATTCCTCTGTCATTCAGTGGGAAGTGCTGAAGTCCTGTCTTCCCTAAACTGAAGTATCTCAGAGGGAGAAAAAGGAACATCAGTCTTTTGAGATCAGCTTTACGCATACGGTAAAAAGCCAAATGGAGAAAGGTGTTGTGCTGTGTCTGGGGCTTGGTGTAAGCTGGAGGGTGAACAGGTGGTACAGAGAAAAAGGTGCCAAGAAGGCCCAGAGCCTGGCAGCCTGGCCCCTGAGTCATGGAGAAAACCTTCAGGAATTCATGAAGGAGGTGAGACGTGGGGCACACGGAGAGGTGAAGTCAGCAAGTGCCGGAGGCGTCCAGGCTGGGACTCTTCACAGGCAGATGCTGACTTAATGACTGGGCACCGGAGGCCATCACCACAGGTTTTCAGTTCCTTAACACTGTTACTACCATACCCGTGCCATGTGTGTGCTTTGACATTTCGGTGAGCTGCCAGCCTGGAGACACTTCATGTGCCCTGCTTTCAGCGGCACAAACTGATGGACCACAACAAGACATGGGCCTCGTAGATCAGGGATCAGACCCAAAAGCTCTTGTTTAGAATTGTGTGTATGTGTGTGTGTGTTTTGCTTGGAGTTGAACCCAGGGCCTTGGAACTGAGCTACAACCCCAGCCCTTTATTTTACTTTTATTTTTATTTTCAGAAAGGGCCTCACTAAATCCCAGGTTGAGCTCAAACTCGTGATCCTCATGCCTCAGCCTCCCAGAGACTGTACCAACATGCTCAGTTCTTGCATTATTTTATTCCCGCTCTGTCATCTCTTAAGAATTCCACAATTTTATTTTTTACTTTACTTTTAATTGCTCCTCATACATTTTAAAGCACAAACTATGTGCCAGGTGCTAAAGTGAGTATATTGAATGTTACTTGGCCAGCACTGCTCACCTACTTAGCAGCAGGGCTCCTGGAAGTCAGCAGGCCCATCTAGATTCCTACAGATTAATTTCCTTACCTCAAACACACTTTTACCTTGTCGCTCCCTATGGACTCCACTCCTCTGCTAAGAGTTTAGTCTGCAACTGAGGTTGCCTGGAATGGCTCCCTGGTGGAGGCAGCCTGACTAGGGTCCAGTCTCATCACTCACATGCGGGAAGTTGCCTACAAAACCATAGACCATAAACCACAAATTTCACTAGGGTAGCTACAAATCACAAAATCCTTTAGAAGGACCCCGAAATGTCCCTGAAGAATAACAGTCAGATCACTGACCATGGCACCAAGAGAATGAAAGAGTGCCATGGCAACTCCCCATCCAATTTGACCCACATTGCCTGCCGATTTGGTTTTTTTCTGACAAAAGTTTTCAGTTAACCCAGCGATTCTGGCCTAGGCCCCTTTCATAGTCTGCCTAAACTAGCTAGCTGGTTGCATCTGGGTCACTGTAACCCAAAAAGGCATAATTAAAATCAGGAAATATATTTGAGCTCTTCTGCGCTGCTATAAACTCGAGATATGCCAAATTAGGTTGTAAAGATACACAGGCATAAAAGAGGACTTGGGCACAGCATGGTCCTTTGGGACACACACACACACACACACACACACACACACACAGAGTACAAATTGAAAAATGAGAAAAGGGAAGTATTTGCCTCTAGGTGAGCTTCCTTTCTTAAATACCGGAGACAAAGGGACTCGTCTACTAAAGATACTTTGTTTGGGTGTATGGGGAGCGATCTCTCCAGCCCAAGGGGCCTCAGGCAAGACCCGGCTTGGTGGGTGTTTGGGTGGGTAGGGAGGGCCACTCAGGGGATGACTGGCAGGCCGAGGGCATGAAGAGGTCAAAGGAAGAAAGGGGGCAGAAGGCAAGGAGGATAAGAGACTAGAAAGTGAGGGGAGCAGGCACAGAAGAGAGAGGCCTGCGATATTTGGAAGAGCAGCAGGAACGGGAGGAGCCATGCTGCTGGCAACCCACTCCCATCATGATTAAGTCATTTCCTGCTTTGCAGCCCTAATTGGGACATGAGTGGTCACGCACCAATGATTTACCCGATAGTGGACACTTGCCCCCCCGAGTATCAGTACTTTGGAAAGTCAGCTTTGGACACTTTTCCAAAATGCATGCATATTCTATTGTTTTCTAGAACTAAATGCTCTGAATAATTTTCCTGAAAAAGGGTGGTGAAATGGACAAGGAGCTTTCTTATGAAAATAGGTTTATCAAGGACCTTCTGGGTGTCAAGCACTATTTTAAGTACTGTGAACACACCAGCGGATCCACAGACTAGGAGCCTTCTTGTGGAGTGTGCTGCCTGAAATGCAGCTCACTTCCAGTGGCTCCTGGGAGGAACACTTTCACTTCCTGAGCTATGCTGTGCTGTGACAGAGCGAGGTCCTAGGCTCTCAGGCATAAGTTGGGCTGCTTGCTCTCATAACAGAGTAAGGTGCATGCGTTTGGGATAATGGTTGGTCACTCTGATGCATTTCCTCTTCCTCTGAGTTCTGTGCAGCATTTCTCCTAGTTGAGTGGGCTGGAAGGATAGCTTTCACAAAAGTGAGGACTCGAGGTGTAGTCAGTGCTATGCTAGTAAATGTTTAACCACTGGCTCTTCCAGTGGGGACGGAGAACAGTGTTGATTTATAGCATTTGTGGATTTCTGCAATGTAAATACTCCCATTAGGGCCACTTTCAACTTCCCACTGTGATGTCACTAGACAACGAGCTGGGAAGAAACATGTGTGGATGATGGTGAAATTGTGTGAAACAATTAGGAAGTGATGAGTTTTGAGGCTGCATTAGGTTTGTCTCTAGTATAACTGAACTGTAAGTTTTCATAATTTAATTTTAATAATGGCTAGATTTAACAAACTGGCTCACAAAGTTCATGTTGAACCATTTGTTCCACCTGGCTGAATATGGCTTACATAATTTCTTTCTTAGCCTAAGTTAGGAGAAAGAGAGCCTGGGTAGGCAGGGCCCAGTATTCTCACCCTCTTTTTAACCACAGTAGCCTCACTTGTATGCACAATGGGGTCCTTTTGTGCATAATGGTGTTCTGTGGTTGAGTGAAGTGTTCCAATATCATTAAAGCCCTTTTTAAAATTAAGTGTATTGGTATATATATATATATATATATATATATATATATATATATAATCACATTCACCATAGGGAATTTGTAGCTGCACAGGATATATCTTTGTTTTTATTCTTGTTGTTGTTTTGGTACCGGAAATTGAACTCAGGACTTTGCACTTGCCAGGCAGGCTCTAGTGGTACTGAGCTCTATCCCTGGCCCTGTATATGGTATATATCTTGATTCTTCTTTTTTCCCTGTTCCCCTCCCTTCAACCTCTCTTCCCCTCCTTATTTTCAAAAGCTTTGTTTCCATTTTTCCTTCTGTTTTCTTTTTTTCCTTTTTCCCTTCCTTGTCTTCC
>PVLD010031982.1:0-15147 GCA_004027595.1 Dinomys branickii
TATTGTTTCATTTTCAAGATATTCACAATATTTGTAAAATTTCTCCATTTTATAAAACCTTTGTTGAATATCTTTATACTTATACTGTTTATCTAGTTAAATCTTACCAAACCTTTGTTGAATATCTTTATACTTATACTGTTTACCTAGTTAAATCTTACCAGCTCAATTTGACAAGCAAGTTTTAAGAAATATTTATTGAGTGGTCACTATCCACAGACATCTTACAGGAGGGGTTTTATAATAACTGTTTTTCTGAAATAGTTGCTGTCATGACCTGCTCCTAAGTTAAATGCACCATCCTTTCCAGCATCTTCAGTATTTTACTTCATATGAAATATTCTTTTTATTGTTTGTTTTGGATATATGAACATGCATGTGTATGTATGACTTTTATTGAACTCTGGTTCAACTGGTAGACTTGTAAATCTCTCCCCAAAAGCCTAGTTTTTAAGGCATTATTTTAAAGTGATCCTTAAAGCACTTTGCTACTTAGATGACTTCAGCTGCTGCTGATGTATGGACAAATTTAGGACTGTTGCAGCTACCTCAAGCTAGAGTGCAGACCATTGAATAAAAATAATCTTACTGCACTTAGCGGCTCCTCCTCATGTACATTGTGAATGGAGAGAACATCACCATTCCGTTTGCTGTTTAAATGTGTTGCAGGCCTCCCCCTAGTAAAAAATTCTTTTATTCTAACGAAGTCCTTCCAAATGGACTTGCCTTTTGTTTGCTATTGGTTGTATTTGTGGCTATCATAGTAATTTTTTCTCTGCTCTACACAGACAGATAGGTTTCAAGGACTTGTTCCTAGTACTTGATTATCTTTCAAGGGAGATAGGGTCTTCTAAGAGCTAAGTTTAAATAATGACAACCTTGAAACAGAACACCCTAGAAAGTTAAAGACGCTTTTTGCTATAAGTAGCTTTCCATTGAGATACCTGTTCCTCTCAGTGAGGCTAAAAGAGTTCATCCTTTTAAAAACACTTGTTCTGGCTAACTTCAGTTGACTTAATAAGCTTCTACCCAATTTTGAACAGGGTAGGTTTCCATTTGGTTTTTGTTTAAAATTGCAATAATTATAATAATCCAGGTGAGAAAGGTCTGTGTAAGCAGAAATTTGTAAATATAGCATACGAAGATTTGACATGCATTTCTTACTAATACCAGAGAGGGGGTAGACAGGCATTCATTTTTAATTACAGACTATTGTCTAGGATGATTTGGGGCTAAGATCTATTGAACCCTTGAGTGTTGGTACAAGTCATTATGACTCCTTTAAATCCAGAAAGGCCTAATACACATCAGTGGAGAAAAAGAAAAGCTATCAGCCTCTGACAGAAATAAGTAACCTAAAGCAGGTTAATCTATTTAAAATACAAATTTCTCCATTGTTACACTGGAGTTATATAAAAAGAGTCTATGACAACAAGCCTACCATGAATACAATCAACCCGTGAAGGATATTATGAAAATGTCACAGTGATGAAAGTGGAGAAAGTTGAAGGATTATTTGTCTTGGTTAGGAAAATACCAATTATCTATTCTCTTTGGAGTCACACACACAAGAGTGTAGTTAAGCTTCAAGTAGCAAATTATATTTATTTATTGCAGTATATCCACTTCATCCAAGATGGTTACCTCAGCCCACAACATACCACGTCAGTGTGTAAAGACCCAGACTACAGTCTGTTTTAAAATATATTTCTAGATGTACTTTTTAGAGATATGATACCCTATAAGCAAAGATGACTTCCTGATGATTTTAATATAAGGTCAAGTGTGATGACAAAATATATATGCTATGAAATTTTCCATATGTATGTGCTGTGAAGTTTCCTCAAGAACATTATGACTGTTTCCCTACCGTTGCTGATGTTTAGCAACCATTAAATGGCAACTTCTTTAGGTTGCCCCACTGCTTCATACTGAAGTAATTTATAATTAGAGGTCTAATATGTAGCTTATTATTAAAACTAACTTAATTAATGTTATCTAAATCTTTGATGCCAGCATTGGGCACTACAGGGCCAGGACTATTGCCTACATGTCATTCCCTACCCCTAGCATTAAGCTGTTCTTTCCCTGTCACAACAAGTACAATTTTAATATGATGTTTTCCATATTTCTGAACATATCTAATGACATAATTTACCAAATGCCATAATAAGTACTGTCTATCGAAATACAGCATATTCCCTGCCCTCAATGACTGTCCGATTTGGTTTATTAGCACAGAAAAAATGAAGACATGTGCTTGAGTACAAAAGCAGTGCTAATTTTTAATTGAATAACCTAAATGATGTGAAGTACCTATAAAATTATCCTGGATAGTGTAGTTCGGCAGTTAGTAGGCTGAAACAGTCATGTTTTCCAAGGGTTTGTTGTTGTTATTGCCACTGCTGTTGCTCTAGATTAACTAGCCAAGAATAGGTATTTTATTTTTCTGTGAACTGAACATAAATGCATCTGTGTTGTGTAATTAAGATGATGATAATAAACATTTAGCAGGAAACATCAGATATTTAAAACCACTATTTTAAGTCAACTGTTCTATTCAAATATACATATAGAAGGTCTCTGAAACACATGCATCAACTATAAAAATTTTACAAAGGACCTACACATGTAACTCAGACCAAACAATATCATAAAATAGGCACTTTTTAGCCTGCTTTCACTCCACTAACGAGAGGCACTTTATATGATATTTTATATAAAATGTTTAATGTGAATTTTATTTATTTTTTCATTCCGCAAAACACACTGAGTACTTACCATGTTACTAAAAAATGAAAGTGTTTTCAGTGACAGAATGTTATATGCAAATGTCTTAGGATTTTAAAAATGGCTTTTACTGTTCATTTTATTTATGCCTTTGAAAATAACCTTATAATTCTTTATGGAGTGGTTTTGGTAATGGTTGAAGAACAAGAGAGCACTGCCTTGGTAAAACTTTGCTGTTTTGTTTTTATATTAAACTATCAAATGATATCAGCGTAATTCAAAGGAGAATTCTTTCTTTCCCAGCACAGAGCCAGTATTAAGCCTGCCACTGGTGAACACTGTGTCCACTGTACCTCAAGCCCGTGAGATATTTCCGTGTCTCATGGTCAGAGGGAGGCAGATTAATTGGAAGTTCTAGCTGGAAATTTTTCCCTGTTATTGTTCCCCCTCTGCAGTTGATGGCTAAGTTAATTCTCTTTAGTTTTGTCACGCTCTGAAGCACACATTGCCAAGCCATGGTAAGCTTTATGAGGGGGAAAAAAAGGAGCAATGGTGTCCATCAAAGTCTTAAAGTTGCATTTTTAAACTTTGGCTTGACCTGATGTGCCATTCAAAAAAGCTTCAGAAGATTATTTTTTAGAGAAAGGTTCAATATGTCCCGAGGCTATCGGTTTTGAGTTAAACTGGGTGAAGTAGAAATATTTTACTCATCAGCTTTGCAGTCACAGAGTTTGCCTCAGCTAGAACAAAACTGCTGAGGCATTTAGAGAAAATTAACCCCCCATCCTGGCGGCCAGATGTGACTGGTTTCTGATGAATGCACATGAGTGGGCTGAAAAATCAAGAGACTGTGAAATTCCTGTCAGGTCCGTACAGTGCGGAATGGGCCATTGACTGCTTTCTCTATTTGCCTCCATCATTCTTCTTGAACACTGCCATTAATTTCCTCTCCTGCTCTGACTTGTGTCCCCCCCCCCCCCGCCTTCAGCTCTGCCAGCTGCAGAGAAAGCTGCAGGAGCGGTGGCATGAGCACTTCCGGCTGGTGCTCCTCTTCAGCCACGTGAAGCTGGCCAAGCTCCAGAGAGACTCTCAGGAGACTATTCAGAAAATATTAGCCGTGCAGGTAGGTGATTGCAGGGAAGTAGGAAAGATCATTCTGATCTAGATTGAAAAGCAAATGATGGGTAGTGTGATGAAGCATTAAAACCATATCCCATCAGAGTTTTATAAATTTTTAACCTCTTTAATAAACTGGGATTGCATGAAGGATGAATTCAGCAAGTTAGCACATAGACTGTGCATACTTTGGGGGAAAAGAGAGAGCCAGCTTATTTCTTCTCACAAACCTCAGGATGGATTTTTATAAATATCCTTGGTATAAATGTATTTTGTCAAATGTTCAGGCTTTGCAGTTGCCATTCGGCTGTCTAAAAAATGCTGATAACACTTAACTTGCAATGCCGCTGTGCAAAATGTGCTTCAGTGAAAACAACTCTCTTATGTTTATGTTACTTAGCTCTTGCCCCGCCCCATTCTGTGGGAGGCTTGTCCTCCCAAGCTCACTGGGAGGTGGCTAGCGGGAAAATAAGCCACCGTGGGCTAGAAAGGAACTAGTGGCTCTAGGTGTGTATGACCTTTTACTACCAAAGTTTATCTCTATGAAAACATTTAGTGGATCAATTGTCTTTAAGACTTGGAAATAACTGAGAATTCCATGTCCACTTTGTGAAGACCATCACTGGACTATTACTTAAAATTGCTTTCAATAATGTTTTACCATTTCAGATGTTACAAGATGTGTTAAATATGATGTTCCAAGCGAAAACACACACACACACCATTTTTTCTGTTTTAAAAAAAATGCCTATACCATGATAAACAAAATGCCTTTGGAGACTACAAAATGCAGTAGGTCACAGCACAAATAGGGAAGTCTGAACCCCAAACCAAGTCTTTTTTTTTTTTTAAACATTTAGTTATATATTGTGTTTCTCTTACTCTGGTAAAGAAACATGTTGCAGAGCATTTCCAAACCTACTGATCTATTTCAAACTTCAGTTTTGCTGATACCTAAGTGTAGTATTTTCTTCTGAAGAGTATGTATGCAGTTAGATGTTTGAGTGTCTGCTTTATATATGGCTTCTGTTGATAGCTTAAAACAAAGTATTAAAATAATAGGAGAAATTTAAAGGTAAGTTTTGAAATGGCAGTGCGTATCATGTCTAGGCTAAGAGAAATGTATGTACAAACTGGAATACAAACCACATCTGCATTAGTTTGGAAGTCAGAAGCATCCTGTTTTCCTTGAAAAGTCCATTACACATAATATACTAAAAATTATGGGAACTCTCAGACTTTTTGGCACAAGCCTATAAACCCAGGATACGGACCCTGAGTTCAAGGTCAGCCTGGGCTATATATTCTTAGCTATATAGTGAGTTAGAGGCCAACCTGATCTATGTAGCAGAACCCTGTCTTGAAATCAAACAGAACACAATTATGGTGTTCCTATGACCTGTGATTCTGTTTTCGGTATGCAAATGCTACCTGTATGTTCTAATTAGTGTTTTAGAAAATTTCCATATTTCTACTAAAATATAAATGTTCTTAAATATCTTACAAATGGTAAATTCTTACTCTGAGTCACAGTATATTTTTTCAAACATCAGAAAGTCATTTGAATATCCATAAAGTGAATTCCTAATCTAAAACCATCCCTAATCTATATTTTAATTTTTTATTAGTAATTCTGTCTTTCACTCCCCAAAACTTAATTTTAAATGGCTTATCTGCATGGCTGTTGCACACAGTGGAAACGAAGGGACAGGCACAGGCTAGAACAAGTGGGGACCGACTGACTATTCAACCCCAAGAGACGCGGCACCGAGCTTCCACTGTGTTTAGGAAACTCGAGGAGAACTGATTAGCAGTTTGTTTGATTAGCCACAGGAGAAACCTTCAATTTAGTGTAATTCAACTCTAGCTTTTAAATAAGAATATGGAAATATAATTTTGGGGATCATCCCACAAAACTGTGGAAACGTGTAATCCTCTGGGGGGGGGATCAAGTCTGGAAACTTCAGCACAGCACACTGCGACCTCCCTGCCCGGCTCCTGCTAACTCTCCCACCTTCAGCTCCTGCCGTCTGTTTCAGCCACTGCAGAATTCTGAGTCATGCAACTTGCTGTCCAAACTGCTCTCCCCTCCTGCGCTCGTACTCTTCCTTCCGCAACACTCGTCTTTGTCTTAGCTGTTTAAAAACACCTGACTTAATCCAGTCACCCATCTGCAGAGCTGCCAGGTCTTTTCCCAGCCTGGTTCTGCCACATACATTTATTTTTGCCTCTCTCGCCTCTTACTGGACCCTAGACGTGCCATGATACTGCACTTGTATTTTCAGCTGTTAACTCGCCATGCTTACTGCTGTAGCCCCTTTCCTGGAAGTTTCTAAGCTCTTTCTGACTTTCTACCATCAGAGACGCGCATCTGATTCTCCCCCAGTGGTCCTGAGGGTGTACAACGGCAAGGGGGGTAAGGGGCTTGGGTGGCTCTAGGTGCCTCCCTACTTTTCCTTTATTATCTTCAGTTTCTTTAAAGGAAAACACGGTAGTAATTTAATATATGTGGGGAGTCTGTGGGTCTCAGTGTATACAGCGTGACTCCAAGTGGCTAAACATTGCTTAACAGACCACATGTTGTTCGCCATCTCCGTATGATGTCTTCTTGGAATTTCTGTAAGTATCAATATTTGGGAATTTAAGCAATGTTTTGTATCTTGAAGCCAGTTTTAGAAGAATGCCATTAGATATTAGTAAACTATTAGATGAAAAAAACTAGTAGGTGAACCTCCTGAAAAATGATTTGCATATAACAGATGACTGAGCAAAAGCAATCTAAATAAATGTTAAACTGAAAACATAAGCTTGGCTTCAACCTTGGGTTTAAAGCCTTGGAGCAGTTCTTTGCAGGCCTTGAGACAGGCAGTGATTACACATCTGTAGTTGGCAGAAGCTCAGGTAGACCGCATAGACGTGTGAGATATCTGATCAAGCAGAAGCCAGTAAGATGAATGATAAGTGGGATAAAGAATTGGCATGTTTTACTTTGAAACCACTTATATGAGGAAGATTTGGGGACTTCAGTTGACCACAATTTTAGTATGAGCCAAAGTAAACTATTACAAAGTTGGAGCCAAAAATTATGTCCTAGCTATAGCAATCATTCAGGACTTCTTGGCTCTCTCAGTAGATGGTATATTTAGTTCTATTATTATTTAATGTTTACCATCATTTTTCTTTTTTGTTTTCAATTAATTTTTATTAATTTTTATTTCCATCTTATTTAACCTTTTGATGCCTAGTACCTTTCTGGCATTGCATTTGGGAAAAAAACTAAGCTCAGGTGATGCACCTAAAACATATTGATGTCATCTTGGACTATGTAGGCAGAAATCCTTTTGTCTGGAAGGAGATGGTACGTCCCATTGCATTTTTTCTTTAACTTGAATACATCTGAAGTATTTGATGTAGTTTGAACAGTGAATTTGGCAGTATAGTTTAAGGACCATACTGATATTCTAAAGAGCACAAATTTAAGGAAGAAAGGGCAGAGAAGAAATAGAAAAAATCTGGAATGCTTAGCCATAACATTCTAAGTTAACATTTGCAAAGACAAACATCTGAACCACAGCAAACAAAAATCAACATGTATTTTGATGACCTCTAGGTGCAAAGACTGGGAGCAAAGAATAGAAGAGTTTAAAAAGGTGGGTTTGGGCTCAATAGGATCAGTGATCTACCAAGCATGGCTTTCCAAGCATGCACTAATGGCGCTGAAGCAGAAAGGGGAAAAACATAGGCCAGGTGCCTTGGGAAGATGACGCATTGCTCAATGGAAAATGAACAATCTGAGAGTCAGCCTAGGGCCACCTCCTCAGGCTTGTGCTCCTCCAATGTTTCCATGACTACTTTGCGCACATGTCTGGTTGCATCTGTGCCTGCTCACCTGCTAGCATGTCAGCCCTTTCAAGCTGAAATTATGTGGGTTTTTTTCTTCATCTCTGTCTTCCTGGAAACATCTACATTTTTGTAACATGATGAGCCCAAAACTGTGTTCAGTTAGTGAACTGATTTAATTGGTGATGATAACCGCAAAGGTTCTTTCAAGGTTGAGGTAAGCATACTTCTATACATTAACAAATAAAAGCATTCATTAGTTGTTTTGCCAGGAATTCTTATGCCAAAGAAGCAATGTATTAAATCGTTTGATAGGGGCACACACACACACACACACACACACACACACACACACACACATACTTACACATAGGGACAACCCGGTTTCCTACAGTATTTGGAAGATAATGGGGCAAATGAAAGAAACCCAGAAATATCAAGTCTAAAATGAAGATGATGAATCTGTGTGACTTTTTGAAGACAAAATAATAGTATGTTTTTTGGAATATATTACTATATATTTAAAGAGAATGTGCTTGAACACTATATGTTTATATATTTAAAAATGATATGCTGGAGCGATAACAGTAAATTGCTAAATCTAACTAATTCTAGATAGTAACAGCAATGACATTTAAATAGAGTTGCAATGCTTTCAGAATATCTACTGTAAATGTAGAGATAGAATGTGTCACCTTGAAAGTACTGGAAGAAAAATATTGTACCATAAAAACTGAGTAATTGAACATAAAAGAAGAAAGAAGAAAAAATATTGAATATATTAAAAAGGAGAGTATATTAGTTATTATAACAGCTGCAAATAGCCAAACTTGATGGAACACCCTTGTAATTTCAGCACTCAGGAAGCTGATGCAAGAGGATTGTCATGAGTTTTCTTTAGCTAAATAATGAGTTCAAGATGAGCTGGCAGTACACAGGGAGACCCTATCTCCAAAAAATGAAAAATTAAATAATAGCAAATTGTCTGCTCATACAGTTGAAAACTATAAATTCATAGATTAGTAAGAAAAGCAAAATCTATGCATGTTATGTATAAGATACACCTAAGACAAATAGAAATACTTTTCAAAGCCTGAAAAGAAATAATAAAAAGTTCAAATCTATAAAAAGATATTTTTAAAACCTTTGACAAAAAAAGAATAGGAACACTCAAATTTGAATATTCCTTATTTATAGAAGACATACTCTACTGACACATATGAATCACAAAAATTATGCACATGACATCATAACTTCAGAACATATAAAGTAACTTCAGAACATATGAAACATTTAGTTTCCATTTATACTCTACAATTACAGTGGTAAATATTTACACAGTTTCGTGAATTTTTAAAAAATGAACAGAAAAAGAGCACCACATCTCAAAAACTATGAGTTTTGATGCAGTTGTAAAGAAAGTCAGTGTTAGAAAATATACTAATGTGATGTAATATGAAAGAGAAAGCCTGTGTTCTTATGGAGTATATGCTAAAAGCAACTGCTAATAAGAGTAGCAAGATGCTCACTGTAATACAAGTGTCAAAATACTTGAGATCAAAATTTCCTTAACTTCATAATATGTTCTTAATAAATGAGGCAGAGATGTGTTTTGAAAAAGGACAAAACTATCACTGTTGTCTGATAATATGATTTTTCTCTCATATAATGGAATCAACTAAGAAAAACATCAAAATTGGAAAAACTGTTATTTAACATGGCAACCTGAAAGATAAAGCTCCTAAACATAAACAACAAAAAATTAGTTGTCTTTTCAGAGAGAGCTATCAAATAATACGGAAAAGACACAAGCAAAAACCTACATAACAGTAAAACCTACATCATTTTCATAGATAAAGAGATCATATTTGGCATATACTGAATTGCTAATGTCAAAATTGTAGAAGCCCACCAACATAAACAAAAGAACACAAAGACAACAAAAGCAATACAGAATTTCAGTCAAGGAGATAGGAAATTAACAATGGGTGTCATATTACATATTGTTATCTTCAAATTGGCTATTCAGATAAACAAATATAGGCATGTAAGATTGATCAAATAATTAAACATTAGCTGTTCCTTTTAATAAAGCAATAAAAATCAGTAGTACAACTTTCCAGCTACCCTTGTATACATATATACATATTTTTCTCTACTTTCTTTCTTGTCTCTTTTCCTCATCCCAGTTGTTCTTTCCTTTTCAGCAGTTTCTTTCCCTTTCACAATATCTGTTGTATCTTTTGGATTTTATTTACTCTTTCAGGTGTTTTCATTCTTTTATCTTTAAAATAAAAGAAAATTTAAAAAATCTATATATTTAATACAATGACATTCAATATCCAAACAAGATTTTTTTAGAGAAGTCAAGAATGTAATTATAAATACATTTGAAAGATAAAAATCCACGAGACTAGCTCTGATTTTTTTTAAGAAGAAAAAGTGTTGAGGTAAGAGCAAAACATGTCAAAGACTACATTAAATAAATGTAAATAACGTCTTAGTACAGGAATGGATAAAAAGTTCCATAAAAGAGAATAGTTGATAAATTTTTAAAGGATCATACAGTAAATGTTTTCAACTTTGCAGGCCATACAACTGTACTGCCATTTCTCTCTTCTGCCTTATCACAAATCAGCCAGGGATGATAGTGTATATAATGTGTCCTAATAAAACTTTATTTAAAAAATAAGCAGCAGATCTGGAGAGGAGTACCAGAATAGACAATTCAGAAGTATGCTCATGTTTGGAATTCAGAATACAACAAGAGTGAGGTTTTAAATTGCATGTAATAAAAGCAGACTGTTCACTTGCCAGCTGTGTAAGGGATTAAAAGTAAATATCCAAAATGTGCTTATAACAATAATTTACTTCATAGAATTGATTAATAAAGTCTAGTCTATAGTACATGAAATACAAATAATGTAACATACACATTTACAATAACTTATTTTGTGTATTTATAAAATTTCTAGAGTAAACATTTAAAATCCATATCACTTTTTAAAAATATGTTATATTATATAGTTTCATGGTAAAATGAGGAGAGAAAACCTTTATAGAAAATATAGCTTAAAATGACCATGAAAATAAAATTTTTTCATGAAAAAAAGATATAACAAAAAATCTACAAGGACCTTGAAAACACTAAGATATTTATAATGTATTCAGTATAAAAATATAGAAGCATTTATTTAAATCCATATGAGATAATACAACTCAATAGGAAAATATTCAAGTTTTAGAAGACAATGCTTGAGTGACATTCACAAACAATACAATGTTTGTATCTGAAGTACTTGAGAAAAAAAATTAATAAAATGTAAATACCACTGTCAGGCCATCAGACTTTTAAAAGCTATTAAGATGATAAAAGTATAAAATATCTGTCAAGGACTATGTGGTTCTTTTACCAAAATTAACAATCATGTATTTTTAATAGAACAATTTCCTACTTCACATTAGAAAAATATTCCCAATGAGTGTGTTTATGGTCTGTGTGGCTGAAGAAGTTCAATAGGAAAAAATTCTTTCATCTTTGTTTTATTAATACAGTTTTATTTTATTTTATAATTCATTTATTAGGCAAATAGTTATTGAAAACCTACCATGTGCCAGTCACCATTTTGGGTGCTGGGTACAGTAGTAAATAAAACATAAAAATCCTTACCTTTGTGGAGCTTATCATACCAGTAGGAAACCAAGGGAAAGAAGTTAAAGTTGCATTAGTGCTATATGTGAAGAAGAAAAATAAAATAGAGGAGGGGCATGTAATGTGACAGAAGTGCAAAATGCATTTAAAATTTTTGGCATTCTAACACATGTGAATAAATAAATATTCCAGACTAAATTTTTAAAATCTCTCTTTCTACATTCAACTGAAAATACACACAGTCTGAGTTTTGATATAGGTGGCCAGTAAGTTGGTTGATTGTATCACCTAGAAGAAAAAGTGAGTATGAAAACCATGTACACCAAGATCACTGTATTAGATGACATGTTGTGTACAATGTGCCCTGCACACAGTGAGCATCTCTTTTTTACCTGACATTATTTTAAAGAGATTCTGAAAGTACAGCTTCCGGCCAAAATGAACTAGTGATGAATGTATTTCTACTTTCCAATATTTTCACCTTGAAGAACTTGCAGCACAAGCAGTAGTACCCTTGCCTAGTGTGTACAACGCAGCCAAAAAAATCAAAAGAAGAAAAAGAACTTCCACCTCTACGTGTGACATCATTGCAACCTCTTGTATATTCAAGAAACTACAAAGAGGTACACGGCACTTCTAGCCCTATAGTGCAATAAAAGAAATGCTTGGTTGGCTTCAATTCTTTTGCTTCCTGCTTTAGCTTTTAAGGTATGCATAAGCACATAAAAAGAATTAAACAAATGTTCTTAGTTAAAACATTCAAATAAATGAACTACATTTTAGCCAAATATCTTCCTCTAGCTGTGAAATCAGCATTCCATTCTCATCCAAAGCTGATGATAGCTACAAAAAATAAATGCCTGTTGCCAAAAGTCATTTCAGAATCAGAAAATGTTTTCTGAAAGGGAGTTTATAAGCTCATTTCTTCTACACCCCTACCTTAGGACTTTTTCTCTCATTATCCTTCTATGGTTATATTATGCCTCTAGAATCTCATTTTGATTGATATGGCAGGATGAATTATCATAACAAACTGAAGCACAGATTTCACTCTGTACTTACTGAATATCAATATAGTACATACAATACATATCATGGTCTTTTATCTTAAGCAATTTACAGTTACACTAAAGCATACCAATTAATTTCAAGAGATATTTCCTGAGTGCCTACTGTGAGAAGGGCATTTTGCTAGAAAATGAGGGTCTAAAAGTGAAGATAGAAAATCTGTTTTTAATCTCACAAGGGAGCCAGGTACTGTGTTTTGTGTTAAGAAAAATGAGAGCTTGCAGAGGAATACTTAGCTCAATCTGAGAACAGAAGGTCAGTTTTTGAAAGGAGTAACTCATAAACTACACCTGAAAGTTGAGGGGATCTTCAGCAAAGGTGGAGAGAGAAGACATCATAGTATACAGAGGAAATGACAAGCAATTTGGTATGAGCAGAGCATAAAAATGCAAGACAGGGAGTATCAGAGATGAAATGAAGAGGCGGATATAAATATAATAAGAAATAATTAGTTACATGGGTAAGTGTTACCAAGTACAGACAATAAACTTTATGGCTGGCCAGGAAGCAGAGAGAACTACATAGGGTGGAATTCAGGGGGAATGCCTTCGTACAGAAGATAACACTTGAAAAATGTTCCCAGTGCAGGCACTCCAGGAGCTGCTGACACCGCAGTTCGGTCAGGCCTTCACTTGCACCCTGCCCTCCTGGAGGTCACACACACAGGCAGTCTGTGATGGCTGTTGGCACAGCCCATGCCTGGCTCCAGTGCATGGCCTGAACTCACTGGAGAAGCAGATTCAGATGGGCCATGACTGGCTGATAGTTCCCAGCTGAATGTTGCCAAGAGAACGAGGTATTTCCCATTTATTTCTTGGGGGCAGAGTGGGTGACTCATGACCCTGTCACCATTACAGTCTGAGTCTCCACCCTCTGTGCACCTGATGCAGACAGGAGATCCTTGCTCAGAAGGCCTGTGAACTGCTCTCACCAGTGTTCATGTGAGCCCTCTCTGTGCATGCCCAGAACTGAGCGAAGTTTGGGTGCAGGCACTCCATGAACTGCTGACACTGCAGTTCAGGTCAGGGTTTCACTTGCATCTGCCCTCCTGGAGGTTGCACACACAGGCAGTCTATGATCGCTGTTGGTGTGGCCTGAGTCTGATTCCTGTGCTTGGCCTAAACTGACTAGAGAAACAGAATAGGGTGGTCTACAAACTGTTGACCTTGCTGTTTATGTCTGGGTTTTGCCTGGATCCTGAACTGCCTGGGGTCACAGGACCACTGGTATGGGATCGTGCTCTCAGTGCAACCAAATTCTGGGTCATACACGTGCCCTGAACTGTAAGATTTGCTGGATCAGACCATCTACCATAAGCTGACATCATAGTTCATGTCTGAGACCTGGGAGAACTAGGTACATTTCACCATCTACTGGAAGATCCCAGCCTAAGCAGTGCATCTCAGTGGACATGGAGGGGCAGGCCTGACCACCAGGAAAACTAGGGCCACTAGCAACCTTTGCTGAACTGCCAGATAAGAGGGATACTGAGTGTTCTCCCTCTGGCATCAAACATGACAAGGCCAAGGGCTAAAATGCAATCTCCATCCCACTCAGAACAAGTCCAGGAGACACTGACATAGGAGAACTTGCTAAACTCACACCTGAAATTGCTGAAATGATTGCAATGGAAGTAAAGAAATAACTCCATCAGGCCGTAGAAGAGATCAGATCAGACATAATCTCTCAGGCAAAAAATAAAATGACAATAATAATGAAAGAAATGCTCTGCACATCTAGAGAAGAAACTGATAAAAAAAAAAATAGATGAACATAGGCAACAGCTGGAAACATTACATGACCAATATAGGAAAGAATTAGAACATATGAAACCTACTTAAAGAGATTTCCAGGAAATCAAAACTTTGATTGAAAGTTTGCAAAACTACCTGAATGAAGTCGAAGATAGAATCTCACATGTGGAAGCCAGCATGGCAGCTAGTGATCGTGAAAGGAAGGATCTCTTAAAATCAACAAGGATCCAGAAATAATCAATTCAACAGCTGCAAGACAAAGCAAAGAGAAATAATGTCAGACTAATAGGAGTAAATGAAACAGCAGGAGGTGACTCAAATGACATAAAAAGTTCGATCCCCAGTACCACAAACGACATAAAAAGAATACTTGCAAGAATAATAGCAGAGACTCCAGTGACAAAGACCCATTGGCATGCGATTTGTACCTCCCTCCAGTGACAAAGGCCCACCTGTACCAACATCTAAGCGGCACAGCATTTTATGGCCCACATCCCAGCTGTGTAACTTGGACCTGTCTCCAGCAACAGAGGCTGACCTGCAAGGCCACATGAGCAGCACATCCCTTCTCCTCTGGTAAGGCCTACGCCTGGGTTCTGCTCCACACCTTAGAGTTAGGAAGGAACTCCAACTGGGAGGGCCTGTCCCTGTTGGTGGTTGAGACCTACAGTGTGGAATCAGCCTCAGGCTCTGGGTTCCTCGGGGTTGGGAGGAGAGCCCTGCTCCCCCCTGACCAGCTACCTGAGGATCCGGAAGCAGAAGCCGCTGCCTAACTGCCATAGGCTTCAAGGCTGAGGCCCACACGCTTCCTGTCCACACACTGGACACTCTGGTACCAAAGCCCAGCACTCCCCCACTATTGTAGGTATGGTCGGAGCCATGCACCCAAGCAACTGGCTGGGGTCCCAGGGCCCAGTGGTCCACAGTCTGCTACCGCCCTGGGTTTAGTTTGACATCCAGGTAAACTAGGGTCCCTGGAGTCCTTTG
>PVLD010031983.1:0-14999 GCA_004027595.1 Dinomys branickii
AATTTTAGAAACATAAAAGTACAAAAACATATTGACAAACAGACACCCATTAATAAGTGTTTTAGATGATTAAAGACGAATCTGAAAACTATTTGGAATAATTAAAACCATAAAAAAAGCAGATCTGTAAAGAAACAAGTAACTTTTAAACTCCTGGTGGCATACCAAATTAGATACGTATTTTGAAGGGCCTTCCCACTACAAAATAACGACACCTAGTGACACCTAGTAGTTACACAATAATTATATGCCAAAAGCAGCTAATTTTCTACTTGAAAGTACTGAACCACAGAACATAGGATACTTCACAGAATAATAAAGCCATCTGAAGATATTCACTTAAAGGAAAATACAGAACACAACTTTAAAAAGCAGTATCTCTTTCCCCCAACCCATGAATCAACCCCAGGGGCTTATGCATTTCAGGCAAGCTCTCCACCACTAAGCTACATCACCAGCCCTACTATTTTTTAAATCTTTACCTTAAAAGAGAAATATTTGTTAACAAGGAAAATGAAGAAGTATCACCTGTTTTATATGAAATCTAAAATCAATCTTTAGAAATAAATGCAAGTCATTTGCATATTTTAAGTCACCTAATACTGTGATAATCATAAGATACTACCTCCCCCAAATTACACCGTCATAATGGTTGTTTAGATGAGTGATCTTCCGTTAAGATTAGCTCCTATCTCTGGCACTACTTTTAAAAGACAAATGAAATTGTTTAAAACATGTTATGTCAGAGATCCCACTTCTGAACAGTCTATCACCTGAGTGTAAGACACAACTTGTGAATGGATAGACTAACGTTATATTCTTTTGATCACTGTCTACCATCAAAGATTTTTTTTTAAATTGTACGGCTGATCTAGTGGTTCACTAAATAAGATCTTTTTTTTTTTTGTAACTTTCCAGGCTCCTATTCCCGTATTTGTCACCTTGCAGATTCAGTGTACCATCACAATATAAAATGCAATTACTCCAAAGATTTAATGAAAATATTGTTCTATCATATAAACATTACCCAAAATACTAAAAGCATAAAGCATAGGTCATTATATTTTTTATTTTTTTGACCATGTATTGTTAATGCTGAAGAATATTGTTGCACAGCATCATAACTATAGGAATATCATTTTTCAATTACGAAGACATTGATTAAAGTTAATCAATGTGGGTGTTCACTGTTTATACAATACTGACAAAGATGCAGGCACCGATAAGCAAAGAGAATGAGAATTGTTTTTTCTGTATTCATCTTTGATTCATTAAATCTCTGAATGATTTGTTATACTTCTTACTTGAGCAAAATTAATACATGAGCACTACCTTGCATGAGAAGGGCAAGCCATTTGCGTGAAAGCCAGTTCCACAGCTACGTAATACTGTCAGAAGTTCATCCCTTAGCTCACCAAGCTATACCAATTCCTCCATTTGTAACATACTGCAACTATCATTTTGAATAATCAATAAGGGCTTAAATTACAATGGTTTTTTTTAAAGCACAGAGGTACATACTATGAAAAGAATCTTATCAAGATAAAACTAAAATAGAAGTCAAGCATGGTGGCACATGCCTGTAATCCTAGAACTCATGAGGCTGAGGCAGGAGGATCACCATGAGTTCAAGGGCAGCCTGGACCACACAGCAAGACCCTGTCCCGATTAAAAAAAAAAAAAAAAAAGAAAAAAGATATAGGTAAAATAGCAGTATCAGAAATAATCTGATACAAGGAACTAGTATAAATTCTGAAACCAACTTAACTTAGAATTTTGGGATCATCCATTATTTAGTATCACCTTAAATTTTTGAGAGGCATTAGTTACTGCCTCAAAAATGTGGAATGTCTCACCTACCTATCAGGACTATGGTAAGCATAATACAGCACAGTACATACTGTAATAATAAATGGGACTATTTTATATACACTTAACATATAGTCCACTTTTGGGGGAATTCTATTTTGTAATTTCTTCCTTGTGCTTTTATATTGCTAAGATTTTTTCCTTTTTTTTAGCTTTCTCATATGTTTTTTGAGACAATGTCCCTCGACATAGCCCAGACTGGCCTTGAACTATGTATCCCAGACTGGCCTTGAATTTTTAATTCTCCTGCCTCAGCCTCCCAAGTGCTGGGATTACAGGTATGTGCCACCATGCTCAGTTTGCTTAGGTTTATTTTTAGTAATTTAGGATCTTATGAGATCTAAGAAACACAACTTTACAATCATTAAAATTCTGATTAATCATCAACCACTTTACCTGATTGCATAACTTCATAAGGAGTATGTCCATAAAAACCAAACAAAAAACTCCTATCTACTATTTTAAAAACATGGAGCTGGGGTTGCAGCTCAGTAACAGTATGTGTACATAGGTGGGGCCCAGAGTTTGAGCCTCAGCACAGAAAAGAAATATCTTTTCCTAAAATTTAGACCTTCAAGATTATATAGTATTTATATTTAATTGTACATATCAATATCACAATATTACATATTTAAAATTTCAAAGATATTAATTCATAAAAATCTCTACAAAAGCCCACATAAAACTCATTTCTGTTAACTTTTTATTTTTATGTGGACAAGAAAAGAGACCTCTAAAGTTTATATTACCTTCACAGTCCAATATGATTTACATACTAACCTGGTAGAAATTCGACTAAAGACTGCATTGAAGTTGTTGCAGCTAAGAGAAAATAAAACCCCAGAGGCAGAATTCCGAAGTTCAGCTGCATGCTGGTTTCCTTCACGACAAGTATGAAGAAAGTGGCATATTTCTGGCAGCAACTGTTTGACCAGCATTGTTTCATCTAATCTCATTGTGTCCTTTGGTTGCTAAAATAGAAATATCTATAAATACTTGTTTTGTAAAAAATTTCAAACATACACAAGAGCTGGAATAGAATGAACTATATACCAATCTCCAATATTCAGTAATTGTTAGTATTTCCTCATATTTAATATAGCTATTTATGGATAGTCTAATAAAGATGGTTCAGTCAGGTGTGATGTTATACACCTGTTATCCCAGCATAAGGCAGGAAGATCACAAGTTCGAGTCCAGCCTGGGCAACTTAGCATGATCTTGTCTCAAAAAAAACATAAAGTGGGTGCTGGGCATGTAGCTCAGTACAGTGACCTTGTATTCAATCTGCAGCACCACCAAAAAGAAAAAAAATAGTTCCATTTTTTACCCCATAATCACAAAGTCCAACACACTGTCCATCCTCATGTTGGAACCCCTCCTGCACTTAAGTCTTTGGTTCATCAAACGAATCCTTCCCTATGTGGAAATCTTCAGTTTGTTGTGCAGTCTAGATAAACTTTATTCATATTCATTGGTGAGTAGATACATCATCTGTCTTACTATCAAAAGAAATTTCTAGGTGAGCAATCACATCTACCTTTATGAAGACTGACCAAAACAGGTATTACTACAAACGTTGTTTTGGTTGAATCACTGAGAAGTTACAAACATCATTAATGTTTTACCCCTATGTACTTTGGCATATCTTAAAAATAAGCATTTCCTCTAATATAACTTCAATACAACTGGCATACCAAGGAAAAATAAACAATGCATTTCTATCATATAATATTCAATATATATTCAGATTTTATCAATGCTCCCAAAAGTCTTTCACGGCTTTATTAAGCTAGAATATAAGAAAGCTTCATAGACTGTAGTGTGACTGCTATGTCCCATCAGTTTCTCTACAGCAGTCTTCCCACACGTACCTACCATATCCATCAATTTTTCATCCCATGACAATGACCTGCTTAAGAAACTGAGTCCCTTGCCTTACAGATAGTTCCATATTCAAGAAGTGACTCTTTCCTAATGGTGTAATTTAACTCATTCTTCTAATTACTGTGTTTTCTGTAACCTGGAATTTAAACCTAAAAGTCTGATTAGATTCAGGTTAAACATCGTAGGTCATTCAGTACAGTTGATATTACATTCACATCAGGAGTGCATAATGTAAGGTAATCTCTTAATGACAGGTAACTTTATTATTAACACTGACATCTTTATTTGTAAGGTAAATGTCTACAAGAAATAACAATCCACCCAAAAGCCATCCTGAAGATAATCTATTCCACATCATTATTTCGCCTAATGGCTTTGGTCTCCATATATGAATAAAAACTTGAATAATGTTAAGCAGGACAACAAAGAAAATTTTATATAATTGTGTGCTACATCCTGTTCTGTAATTGCAATCCAAGTGCTTTCACATGCAAATACACTGAAATACACCAATTTCTGAAAAACCTCCAAACTTTAAATCGCAATGTATATTTTTTACTTATAGACTAACAAATTATAGATGTTGAAGTTAATTTCAATAAATACATAAAAAGTGCAAAAGTATTAAATCTTTTCAGCAAGTCATATATAGTAAGATTCCTCAGACTAGTTTTAGTCATATGATATCAGTGGGCGTTCTCTTTTACCTAGCCATTTCAACTTCTTTATATGACAAACATGTACTTATGGGTATCTTTTTCTCGAACTGTCTCAATTTGTGTATGCTGTTTTTTGTTTTTGTTTTGGTACCGGGAATGAAACTCAGGGCCTCGTGCTTGCCAGGTAGACACTATGCCACTAAGCTATCTTCTCAGCCCAAACTGTCTCAATTTGATCCAAAAATAAGAATCAAACTTAAGATATTAACAAAACACAAGGTATTATTAAAGGGAAAAAGAAGCAAGGAATGGTGGCACATGCCTGTATTCCCAGCACTTCGGAGGCTGAAGCAGGAGGATCATTGCAAGTTCAAGGCCAGCCTGGGCTACAAAGTGAGCTCAAGGCCAGCCTGAACTGCATAGCAAGACTCTGTCTCTAAATCATTAAAAATTTTTAAAAATAAAGGGAAAAAGAAAGTTGTGAAATAAATAAAAATGAGACTCAAGAAACTGCCATACTGGGAGGCTATAGCAGGAGGATGGCAATTTTGAACACATCCTGAGAAACTTAGCAAGACCCTTTCACAGAACAAAAGAAGGGATGGGATGTGACCTCCGTGTTCAATCCCTCTTAACGCTCGAGAAACAGACAGAGACAGAGAGGGGACATAGAGTGAGGAGAGGAAGGAACGAGAGGCAGGAGAGGGTCACAGAAGGCAACCCAAGAAAAAAACTATTCAATAATAAAAATAATATCTTTTAAGTTATAAACTTAATAGAAAAAATATACTAGGCTGAGAATGCAGGTCAGTAGTGACACCAAGCATACACAAAGGTCATGGGTTCAAGTCTTAGCACCACACACATACACAAACTTACACATTTTCAATAGTAAAGCAGGCAAAATAATATATATTTCATACATTATACAAGTTATACAATGGCCACTTATTAGCATTTCCACTATCCTATCTCCAAAGAGTACTGTATTAAATCAGAGAAGAGCCAATAACATCAGGGATCATACTCCAAAATACACTTACCATTACCTCTCAATTACAAATGTTAATGGAGAAGAGCTGTGAAACTGAAAGAGGCAAACAGCAACTCTGCTCCCCTTCAATAGAGAATATGGGCCAGGTGTGCTGGCACACGCCTGGAATCCCAGCACTCAGGAAGCTGTGGCAGAAGGATCGCTGTGAGTTCAAGGCTATCCTGGGCTACAAAGTAAGTTTGAGGTCAACTGCCAACTACATAGTGAAAATCTGTCTCAAAAAAGACAAAAAAAAAAAAAAAAAAAAAAAAAAAAAAAAAAAAAAAAAAAAAAAAAAAAAAAAAAAAAAAAAAGCCAGGCATGGTGGTGCACACCTACAACCCCAAGAGGATTGTCCTGAATTTGAGGCCAGTGTGGGCTACAAAATGAGTTCAAGCCCAGTCTACACAACATAGTGAGACCTTGTCTCAAAAAAAAAAAAAGAATGTGGCCAATATATTGGTAATCTACAATCAAAGTAATAAGACTGCTACAAAACAATTAATTTGGGGCCGGGCGTGGTGGTGCATGCCTGTAATCCCAGTACTCAGGAAGCTGCGGCAGGAGGATCGTTGCCAGTTTGAGACCAGCCTGGGCTACAGGCCAGCCTGAACTGCACAGTGAAACCCTGTCTCAAAAAGACAAAAAAAAAAAAAAAGAAAAAAAAAAGACTTTATTTGGTCCGGGGACATAGCCCAGCAGTACAAAGAACCTGCATGGCAAGTGCAAGGTCCTGAGTTTGATTCCCAGTACCAAAACAAAAAAGAATTAATTCAGAAGTTTTAAACCGGATGTGATGGCACGATCCCAGCACTCGGGAGGCTGAGGTAGGAGGATCCTTGCAAGTTTGAGATCAGCCTGGGCTACAAAGTGAGGTCAAGGACAGCCTGAACTGCATAGAGAGACCCTGTCTCAAAAAGACCAAAAAGCAAAAAAACATTAATTCAGAAGTTTTAAAATATGCTCACCTTCCCAATTTCATCATCCTATATCATAGTGCTTTCACTCTTTCACTCCATTTTACAAACAGTATATCACAAATTAACAGATGGTATAAAGCTAAAACAACTTACTTACTCTCAAATAACAAATGAATCTAAGCACTGTCTCACAATTCTGGAATATGGTCATGAGTCAATGCCAAGAGTTTAAATATTGTTAGATTTTGTGACTGACAGTCTTCCCTAAAAAAACACAGCTGTGCAAATTATTTTTTCTAATACCCGTAACAGACACTTCTGGTCACGTCCTCTCTTTTCAACCACACAATCAGTCCTGCTATGTTGTAGTTTCTCTCCTCTAGGTTTACTACAGAAAACTACAACATGTAAAGGACAAAAGTCATTTGAATAAAGACAAAGTTCTGAATTCTGTGCCACAGGAAGGAAAATACAAGAAATACGTTAACTCTGATACATATGAAATAGATGAAACTTTTAAACGGAGATGCTTAATTTACATATTAATATAAACTCCCATCCATGTTCCAGGAAGAACTAAGGTTATTGGCGAAAAGAAGCCCGTTGCTTTATACAACAGAAATATTCTTGGAAAAGTTCAAATTAAGTCATGGTTGAAATACCCTTAGAAAACTACTCAACAGAAAACCTGAGAAAGAACTATTTGGTAATCAATCACTCCTCCACATACCTATTATGTATGTTCATATGTATCCATCCCAATAGGACAGGGTTCATTTTCAAATTCTTTCATAGACACTTGTACAGCGGAGTATTAAGATCGTATCACAGAAGAGAGAAAATAAGGTTCACTCAGCCTTTAGTGCACTCAATGCCACAGGCCTAACGATATCTGAGAAATTAATTTGAACAAAGTGGTTTCTTCATACATATCTTTCCTTAATAACCTGAAGCACATATGTAACTCAAAACTGACAGGTTATATAAACTATCTAATTTATAAAAGAGAATGAGTAACTTTTTCTTGAAAAATTGTGCCACACTAGGTCACTTGCATTAACAAAATTCATATTTATACATCTTGAGAGAAAAAATCCATATGCATTCTTTGTCCACACCCATGCTTGAACATACTATATCATCCTCAAGACTAAATTTGCAAAGCATACCTACTTGACAATGGATTTACTTACCCCAGCAAGACATTTTTCCAGTGTATCCAATATAATCAACTGAGAGAGATACAAATTTTTTTCAGCAGCTTCTCCAAATATCCTCTAAAAAAAAAGATATTTGAACACAAAAGTTACTTATCACTCTCCACTATAAATCAACACACATCTGAAAAAGGAGGAACTGAGGGTCAAGAAAAAAACAATAGCATTCCATTTTATCTCCCAGATTATATCATGCTTAAATCTGTTATTTCTAATAGTAGACAATTTCTACTCCTCATACAAAATAAATTCTCGGGCAAACAGAAATATAGGCGAACTGGAGCTGGGGATATAGCTCAGTGGAATAAGCGCCTGCCTAGCAAGTGCAGGGTCCTGAGTTCAATCCCCAGTACCGCCAAAAAAAATCAGAAATATAGGCGAACTACCACTAGCTGTATGATATACAAAATGTTACGCTGGCCAGACAAGGTGGCACATGCCTGTAATCCCAGCTACTCAGGTGCCTGAGACAGGTGGATCGTCAGTTGAAGACCAATTGAAAGGGGCCTTCCTGGGGAGGTAAGCAGGGTGTAGAGTGCTTCCCGTGCTCAATACGCAGTACCAGCCCCTAAAGAAGATGTGACTTCGGTTTACGATTTTTAGAAACATGGATGATATACAAATCTGCACCAGAATCTTGAATGAGCATTATATTTTTATTCCATGTAACAATCAAAGTCTTTTTTTTCTTTTTGGAAGTACTACGGATTAAACCCAGGGAACACTGAGCTACCTTCCCAGGCATTTTAATTTTACTTTGAGACAGTCTTGCTAAAATTGTCTAGGCTGACCTCAAAATTATGATCCTCCCACCTCAGGTCCCCAAGCAGCTGAGATTACAGAGTGCACCATTAGAGCCAGCTCAAGGTCTTAATTCTTATGGCAACAAAATGCCCGAGCCTCAATTACAGTAAACTTTAAGAATTCACTATCCTCAAACTGCTACATCATCTATTTACTAACAAAAGACTATGGTTTCCACAACATGATTTATTCAGTAAGTACTAAATAAACACCAAAATCACAATGCTGTTTTGTTTGAAGAAGCTCCCATATACTGAAATGCTTCAAACTATCTAGGAATATGATCAAGATGACTTTCCACATAGTCCTGTGTGCAAACTCCTGTTACTGTGCCCCACATGCTGCCAACAAAAGAGCTATGACAAAATATTAAGTGCATTTCTGTAAATCACTTTACATTTTATTTAAAAAGTCCTTTTGTTTTTTTTTAGAAAAGGTTAATTTTTTCCATAAACAAAAAAATATCCTTGTAAGGCAAATGAATGCCCACACCTCAGATCCATTAGTTGTGTAAAACTCAGGGTAAGAAATTTCTTTAAAGAAACACACTGAGGCTAATATGATTATAAAAATGGCATTGATCTTCACACTCCTAAACCAGGAGTTGTTTTACAGCTCAAATCAAACAATGTAAATTGAGATCACAATTGCTAAATACAAGTAAAGAATAATCTAGATCAGCTGCTTTGAACAGACTATGGAGATGGCTACATGAAAACTTACAGGTGGAAGGATTACCTGAGACAGGTAAGAGTCACTGTATGCTCAAAGGCACACACAGAGAACAAGTGCAGAGCTTTAATGTTAAGGGAGTATTAACAGATTATATAAAATGGGAAAAAAAGAAATTATGAGCTAGTTTTTAATAGTGAATTACTTCATGAAATTGACAACTGGTAACAATTTAAGGAAAAGTGTTTCAACAAGGAATTCTCTACCAAAGAAGGTGTCACAGGTTTCAGAGGGGAGAGGGAAAAATCTTAATCCGTTCCTGTGAGTCCCACTTCAGGAGTAGGACACCCAGCTTTGCTCCGCATCTGCATTGGGCAGGGAAACCCTGTGCGAATTCAAATAACAAGCTGAAGCAAAACTCATAGTACAGTACGGTTACATACCATAGGGCTGAGGGTCTAGCTCAGTGGCAGACCTTGCTTAGTATACACAAGGACACAGATTCAATCCCCAGCACCACAAAAAAAAACTAGTAAAAGATTATTCAAGATGATCAATTTATGTGATATAAAAGTCATAAAACCCTAATTTCAGGATAATACTGGAGGGCCAAGGATTTAGCTCAGCAGCACAAGTGCCTGCCTGGCAAGCACAAGGTCCTGAGTTCAATTCCCGGTAACAAAAAAAAAAAAAAATAATAATAATAATAGAAAGAAAACAGTCATTAATAGTTTTCTAAGGGAAAGAATATAAAACAAATAGTTAAAATTTTACACCTGTGTTCATTCATAAAAAAAATTTATGCTACTCCAAGTTTCTAAATCAAAAACAAAACAAATTCACCAAAAGACAGTAATCCAAATACTCACCATATTGTTAACATTCTTTAAGATAGTAGTGAGGCCGCTTATAACCAAAGAAAACTTGTATTTGGAAATGTTGATTAGACACTCCTTGTTGTGTTCAGTACTGACTTTGGTATGTGTATTTTGCTGTCCTGTTTTTATTGGAAGCTGAGGAAAGAAAAAAGGTTAAGAGTTTACCCTTCAAAGTGACTAAAAGTAACTTCTCTCACTGAAAATAATGACATGTTAGGAAATGACAGTTTATCACTTATCAATAACAGTTACCTGTATTTCTATCTCAGGGCTCCAATTTTTAATATTTAATAGCTTATGAAAGTTATTAAATATATAATTTTAAATTATAAAACATCTTTGGAAACTTCATTTTTTGTTTCTCTTTCTGAAGTCAGATCTTTATCTATAAGATTAACCCTTTTACCTAGCACTATATAAGAAAGGATGGTGACTCCTAGAAAGAGCTATTTCCTTGTAGCCAAAAATTCATGTAGAGAATATCTTCAATAAAATGCACACAATTTTTTCCATTATACACTAAACCCAAACATTAAAAGAATTTCAGAAAAATCTATGCTCCGGACCTCTAATCAATAATAGCAAATAATCATCAATTATTCAGCAATAAGAACAAACTATAAAACCTAGGACAGAGTTCAGACTGACAAAAGATAACCATGCTCAGCTACACAACTGAAGGAATACAAAACAAATACATATCATAGGAAAAAATATCCTTTAAAGGGATCACATTAACATTGATCTGAGAATGAGTTATGTCACCCTGCCTATACATTCATCTCTAATCTGTCCAAAAGTAGCATTCTGTATGTAAAGCATCATGAATATATGTAGACTCTGCTAAGATGGGAGGTGGCTCAGCTGTAGACTGCTTCCCTAATACGTGCTGGTGCCCAAGTCTGATCCCCTGTGTACGCGCACACACGCTGCTGATGCTAACACAAACATCCTGCTAATGCTCACAGAGGACCCTGGTAAGATTCTGTGAAAACCAATAAACCAACCAACTTAAATCCAACTATCAATCTGAAAATGGTACAACAAAAGGAAAGAGAGCAAAGGGATCTCAAGTTTGCTAAGTCAGTAACAAATGATTAATTTGACAGTAAAGAATAAAGGGGGTACATTTTAAGGAATAGGGGAGCAACAGAATTACATGATGTTATTTATAAAGCTTGAAGAGGGGAAAAAACCTGAAAGTCCAAAACAGGGTCACAATGTAGCTTGTCAATCTTCCCAGTGCCCCACCATAGAATGGTAGAAAGATCACATAGTAAAATTATAATTCAAAAACATCTACATTAAAATAACTACACAACCTTCTCCACAACAAAGCAAAATCAAACACTGCAATAAGAACAAATCACAAGTTCAAGCCCAGCCTGGGCAACTTAGCCAGACTATCTCAAAGTGAAAAAAAAGGGCTGCAGCTTAGAGAGAAGGCCCTTGGTTCAATCCCTAGTACTGCAAAAAAAAAAAAAAAAAAAAAAAGGGGGGGGGTAAAAGAAACAGAACATAGAATGAAATGTAAAACAACTTGGCAAGTTTTTATAGTAGTTATCTTTAGAGAATGAATGGAAATAAAGCAGAGATGACAAGGAGAAATAAGAATGGTACAGTAAAAACTCTATAGTCTTCAATTTGAATTGAAAGTAGCTATATAAACTTTTAATGTACTTATTTTTATTAAGAATATAAAACAAATTTCTACCTATATCCACAGAAAATGCCCCAAAACTATGATCAATCCCATAGTAATAAACATCTCTACCCAACTGTAATCTTCAAATACTATTTCTGCATAAAAAGTAACCAGGACTCCTTTAGGAAATAGCTGATTCAATGTCTGGGGTAAAAAGGTACATGATGAGCTCGGAACGTTTTGTCGTACCAGACAGCAACACAGACTAGTAAGGTTCAAATCAGAAAGATTCAGGAATGAACTCTAAATAGGCTCCTACTCACCAAAAGTAAAGTAACTTTAAAACTGCCATGGATAGCAGCTCTAATTTATTAAAGCATATAAGTATGTCCATACTTCTGCTTCCATATAGACTAATTTACAGCAAGATAAAATATTCCATTTAATTTTTTTAAAATGAAATATATAAATCACCTGTTTATAAGACTTCAGAACTACTGAAGGAATGAGAACTAAAAAGGCTAAGATTCTAAAAAGGGGTAAACTACAAAGAAGTAAGCTCATCTTCTAAAGCTGCCTTTTCCCCAGGACATTTACAGACTCTGGGCAGAAAAAGAAATAAGGTCGTTTTCAGGCAAAGCACATGGGCCAAGGAAAAGGGAAACCATCAAGGAGTCTGCTGGCCGCTGAGGACTAGAGCGGCAAAACTGGAGACATGGGGATTTGAAATACATGAGTGGAAGAACGTAAAAGGCTAAGACAAAAGTTTCTGAGAAACAGAAGTTTGAAAGTCTTCCAGTTCTAGGAAGACAAAATTATAGTTAAGAACCTGGAAGTGCGGGGATCTTGATAATACATACAATAGTCAGTTTTATAAGCCCTGAAAGGCTACAGCCTCTACAAATAGGTGCAATCACAGCAACTAGAACTCTTAATATGCTACTAGCTGTATGAATTAGTAATAACTTTGGAAATGGCAATGTCTGCTAAAACCAGACACACTCCCTCAGCAGTTTTACTGGGTATCACAAGAACACTAACATGCTCACCAAAAGACATGCACAACAATGTTTATAGCAGCACTTTTTGTAATTTCCTCAAATTGGACATAATCCAAATGTCTATCAACAGAGGTTTCTTTTAATAGTATTTTAATACAAAGAAAAACTACACAGCAATGGAAATGACAAACTGTAAGTTTAATTTCACAAAAATAATGAGGGACAGAAAGTCAGAACAAAAGTACTGTATGGTTACGGTTGCAAAAATATGCTAAACTCATCCTAGGATTTTAGAAAGGATAGTACAGAACCCTGAAAGTAGTGGCTGGAAGGAAACAAGGCAAGAAGGAATGCCAATAACCTTCACCTAGGTACTGGTTACACTGATGTGTTTATTTTATGAACATTTAAGCTGTGTATGTGCAATGTGTATTCACTTCTACATGTATAAGTCAACAAAAAGTTTGCTAAATATGTTACTTAAATCCAAGAGTTCCTAATGATATTAAAAAACAAAAAACAAATGGTCCCTTGGTGGATACAGAAGATTTGTGTTAAGACACCGAGGTGCTGCCCACCTCCCTCTTTATGGAAGGCTTATTACCTTAACTATGGGAAATGCTGTCACTCAGCCTCTTCAAGGATTACCTCACCTGCAGAGAAGGCTCTCCCCTAAAGTCCCACCCTTTCCAGGAAGCTCACAGCCACTGACTGACTGACATGATAATATACAACTATTCTACTCCCGAGTTCCCCACGGGGGGTACAACCAAAGCCGATGCAGAGCGGTGCAGACTCAGCACCAGGCCAATACGCTTGTCTCCTAGATGCTGACCCCAAGGCAATGCCCTAGCAAACTCTAGGGCTCCCAGGCAGTAGGCAGCAAGTGCTAAAATGATATTTTAAAACTGGCAATGAAAGAGAAACAGTTACTAGAGAACAATGGACTGGTGCAGGGGTGTACTCCTGTAATCCCAGCTACTTAAACTACTTGATTGCAAGATGGTTAGCCTGGGCAAAATAATGAGATGCTGACTCAAAAAAACACAAAACAATAAAATCAGAAGAATATTGTTAAATTCTTTGAACTCTGAAGAAAAAGATTAAAAAAAAAAAAAAGATGATTACCAAATAAAAGCTAAGTCTGAAGGCCAGTCCAGAGCGCCTCTCCTGTAGGTGCTCCTCTCCTGCAGGAAGGGGAGAATCTAAGGACTAGAACCAGTGCTTAATTATCAGAAATAATTGATTACAACATATACTACAATTATCATCCACCTATATATCAAAGTAAGTTGAACTCCCGAACAGGGTAAGTCTGTTACGCCAAGATCAAGGGCCACATGGAGAGTGCGGGACTGACACAGGGAACAGAAACATCTAGGTTGATGCTCCCAAAAATCCTGGACTCTCCAATTCTCCAGGTCTTCTGAGTCCATAGAAATGGTCTATGACTGCCTGTTTAAGAATGAGCACTCCCCAAACTTGTTCAAGAGGCTTCTTCCCTGAAAGATAGTGTATGACTCATCTTCCCAGGATTTGCCTCTGCCTCCCTTTCAAAGACAGGTATGAAGGAAATTTGGCAGTATGAAACATCCCAAAACCTAACTATGGTGATGCTCACTGCCAAAACTCAGACTATACATTTAAAAGGATAAATGTTACCACGCACAAATTATGTATCAATTTTTTTAAAATATGAGATCAAAGAACGATTGTAACTAATATGTATTTACTATCTTATTTGCTAGCTAGAAATGCAGATTTTTGGACACAAAAATGAGTGAACAGAGACAAGTGTGCCACACAACTGTAATCCCAGCACTCAGGACGCTAAGGGAGGAGGATCACTGCGAGTTCAGGGCCAGCTCAAACTGCATAGGGAAACGGTCTCAAAAAGAACCCCCCAAAAGAGTAAGCACACCCTCTAGGTAGAAGTAATTCTAAAATTCTACCAAAACCTCTCTTTTCTCTGAACACAGTTTTTCTTGGGCAATTTCATGTATTTGCTGACTGTCCTGGTAATAGCTACTATGACAACTAATAGCAACTAAGCCCCCAAGAGTCCCACTCTGTGGTGCACATCCTGTCACAGTCTCTCCCCTTCAGTCTCACAAATACTTGCAAATATGATGGGATTCACTCCATGATTGTTATATTATATAGCAAAAGAGACTTTGCATGTATAATTAAGGTTCCTAATAAGTTGATCTGAGTTCATCAAAGGAATATTATCAGCCAAGTACACGGGCACACACATGTAATCCTAAACTCAGCCGGCTGAGGCAGGAGGATCACCATGAGTTTGAGGCCAGGGGCTGGAGGTATAGCTCAGTGGTGTAAGTGCTTGCCCGCTAAGCACTAAGGCCCTGAGTTCGATCCCCGGTCCCGGAAAAAAAAAAAAAAAAAAAAAAAAT
>PVLD010031984.1:0-15148 GCA_004027595.1 Dinomys branickii
ATACATGAGAAAATGTTCCACATCCTTAGTCATTCGAGAAATGCAAATAAAAACAACATCGAGATTTCCTCTCACCCCAGTAAGACTGGCCAGTATGAAAAAGTCATCCAATAACAGATGCTGGCGAGGCTGTGGAGAAATAGGGACTCTATTACACTGCTGGTGGGAATGCAGACTGGTGCAACCACTGTGGAGAGCCATTTGGAGATTTCTCCGGAAACTAGGTCTAGAGGTTCCATTTAAACCAGGTATTCCTCTTCTGGGTAGTTTCCCAGAAGATCTGAAAACATCTTATCACTCTGATATATGTGCACCCATGTTTATAGCAGCACAATTTGTAATAGCTAAAATGTGGAAGCAACCCAAGTGCCCATCCACAGAGGAGTGGATTAAAAAATTTTGGCATTTTTATATAATGGAATATTATTCTGCTATAAAGAAAGACAGTTTGGGGGACTTTGTAGGCAAGTGGACAAAACTGGAGTCCATACTCATAAGTGAAATAAATCAGCGATACATGTGCAGGCAACGTATTGTATCACTGGTGTAAGAACCCCAGGGTGGGAATATAAACTAAGAGACATGAAGGAAATGTGTTCTAAAACAAAGAGCAGATGCGGCGAAGTAAAGTAGAAAAGAAAAAGACAGAAATGCATGTATGTATATAGGAATATATATGAATATACATATATGCAGGAGGGCTAACATGGTTCTACTATTGTATTATATCACTTAATGCTAAGCAATAATCGATGACAGGATATTAGATATTGTGTATATTTGTATATGTTATCCTTAACACACACTTCGAAGATATCAACATGTAAAGCAGCAACAAGCGGTGTTTTTCTTTTGTTGGTGATGTTGTTGCTGTTGTTGTTGTATGCCTGTTTTGTTTCTTGTCTTTGGATTTTTAGTTTTTGTGTTTTTTTCTGTTGTTGAGAGGATCAACTGTCTGAGTAAATTTGCATGTCTGTATATGGGTTCATACATTTACAATTCAAAGATATCAATGGATAAAGCAATAACCACTGTTGAGACCATATCACCTTGTCTATAGATTAGTTGTGATTGTACTATTTTTTATGATAATTGGTGTCTGTTTGTCAATATGTTTTTGTACTTTTATGTTTCTAAAATAAAAAAAAAATAAACTAGGATTATTTAGTGGAAATGAAATTCAAACTATCATATGTTTGAGCTCAAATCCTGAACCCTACAAATCACTTAAATACATTTCAATGTTTTTGCTCATTTAATCAGAAGTATTATTTTAATCCTTTTAAGAATATTGAAATAGCACAGAAAAGTAACAAAATATGTACAATTTAAATATATATGCACATATAGTACGTATTTTTCTGTATATACTTTTTCTTGTGTGCTCATATATATGATTATATCTTAAATAATAATATATATTAAATATTCATTTCACCTTATCTAGCCTTTAATTGTAGAAAAATAATAACACTGTTTGTCCCTCTTCAATTCTATCTTCACTTGTTTTGAAGGGATTTGGTATCTTTAGTATTTCCTATGTTCCCTTACTTTTCTTTTTATATTAATTTTATTAGTACAGTTTAGTTACACTTAATAACCACATTCGTCATAGGAAATTTGTATCTGTAAACAATATATCTTGATTCCTCTTTATTCCCCATCCCTTCCCCTCCTTTCAACCCCTCTTCCCCTCCTCATTTACAAAAGCTTCATTTTCATTTCATTCTTCTATTTTTGTTTTAAAATTTTATTTCTTTTCCCTCCTTCCCTCCCTCCCTCCCTCCTTGCTTCCTTCCCCTATCCTTCCCCAGTTACCCTTACCCTTCCTGTTGTGGAAAAAATCGGGTTGAACTCCACAGGAGTTCAAAGAACTCATTCAGAACAAAAGGAGTTTTACTAACTTTAATAAAACCAATTGGACTGGTCGCTCCCCATTCCCACTTTTCTGATCAGAGAATGTGGCCACTAACTGCCTTTGTTTCCACCTTATATACACTTTTGGTTTCCATGGTAATAGATTTGCATTTTTAGGCCTGGCCACAGTTTTCCTTGCACCACGTGACTGAGTCAGGTTCTGGCCACAATGATATAAACTTTAACAACTCATGCAAGGAGAAGAATTCCAGGACAAAGTCAGGACTGCAAAGTAAACTCTTTACAACCCTCTAGGATGTTTCTCAAGACACATTTTGAGGCTTTCATTAAGACTAGAATTATTGTATATTAAAATTATATGCTAAAAGTTGCCATCCTTTACATTCCCTTTTGAACCCTTTCTTCCAATATCACAAAATCTATTATATATTTTGGTCCTTATTTACACTATCAGTTTTTTTTTTTTTGGAGTACCAGGAATCAAACTCAGGATATTGCTCTTGCCAACAGGTGCTTATTCCATTGAGCTATATCCCCATCCCATCAGTTTCTCATACCTGTGAGAAAATATATTTACACATATGTTTACAAGTTTTTTCACTTAAGAGTATGGTCTTAAGGTTCATCCATTTAGGTATAAATGTCTCGGGTTTATCATTCTTCATGGCTGAGTAATATTTCATTGTATATTTTGTAAAAACCCACATTATTTTAATCCATTCATTGACTGATCGGCATTGGGGTTGTCTCCAAGAATTAGTAATCACAAACTATGCTGCTGTAAATATGCCTATGCTTCCAAGACAATGTCTATTCCTCATAGGTATCTTCTAATTATAAATGGCTCTTGGCCTTTACGTCTGTCCCAAGATCCCACATTTTCACTTTATTAGGGATGAGACATTGCTATCTATTTGGCTCTGCCCTCAGTCCTTTGGCACTAGATTATGATGACAGTTATGACGCCGAACAATCACAATCAAGGTGTTGTGATACAAGGGAGAACAACAGATTACAACAGATATGATATCCTGCATAACTTAGTATACTTAGCAATAACAGTAGAATCAAACACAGCCTAGAAACTGAAAAACTGTGGCTTAATAATAATGGCCTATTCGTTTTTAATAATTCAGACTGGTGTAAACATCTCTCTTCAGAATATGGGATCTCCTATTACTTTAAATTTAAATGACACTTCATATTGACAGACTTGGAAATGTTTTTGCAAAGTTAATGAAGGGCAAGTTACATCATGTTGTCCTTTTACTTTCTGTGTCCCTGACCATTAGTGAAGTAATGCATCCTAGTCTATGTCTATCAGCTGTTTGTGACACAGATGCCTGGTTGTTCAACTAAAATTTCTGAGGTGTGAAGTTGTCACTGGGTGGTTGCTGCTACTTTTTCTAACAGTCAAAGTATATCTAGGTGCCATGTTTTCTCCTGGATGTCTCTTCTCCAGGATTTTAAAGAAGCACACGGGTATCTCCTTCTACTGGATGGAAGCAGATTAGCCTCCACTCTTAAAACAATTGAGCTTGGTTCCTGAATTAATGTATAGTCCAAAGCCATTGGAAGGCCCACACTGGACCATTACATCACCCATAATTTACCTTATTGCCGTGATATTCACATAATACACATGGTCAGGTCTTTTTCTGCTTTTATCTTATATTTATTACATTTTGCACAGTGTTCACATAACTTGGAGATTTATTCTTTGTGCATAGCATACATTGCTAGCATTTTCCACTACTTGTGACCAGTTACTTCCCCCCACACACACTCACACACTCACTCTCTCCTATATACCAATGTCTTAGTTTTACTTGGTTTATTGTTATTAATGTATTATGATTGCCATCTTGACTTTTATATATTTGAGAATTATAACTATTTTGATTTCTAGACAGTGAGGAAGGGACTTCACACCACAAAAAGTGCAATCTTTAAAAAAGTGGATGCATATTTCTTGTCGGGGAATGTCTTGTATTTGCATGGAATAGAAAGATCTCAGTAAAAATCCCTCCAAAATGATTGCGATGTACAATATAGCACTACTGTACATATAGAGTCTACCCTATAATCTTGCTTAAAGGATAAAGTTGCTACAAAAATGTAAAGTACAGCAAGGGCCACGTGGTACTGTAGTGTTGTAGTCCATGTAAAGCCTTTCAAAGCTCAGAGAGGGCTGGGGATTAGTTCAGTGGCATAGGTGTTTTCCTGGTAAGCCTGAGCTCGTGAGTTTGATTCCTGGTACCAAAGCATAAAAACAACCTCCGAGATATTAACATCAATTAAACATATACAGAGACACACAAAGAAACATCTCTGACTAACAGATTATGCATGAAGACATTGTTTAGAGTCAGAGTAAAGTTTCTTACTGAAAAATAAAGTCAATTCACTCCCTAGTTAATTGGGTTAATTTCCTTGACTTAATTTCTATTTATATATATTTGTGATATGAAATAATTTCATTTGTTTTGGAGAATTTGTCATATATATTGAAAATATATATTCTTAATAATTTTATCCCTTTCCTTTTCCACAACTCACTCCCCTTTATCCTCTAATCCCTCTCTAAAAAGTCTACTTCTCTATTTCACATCATCTTTATTTTACTATTCAAATTACTTGCACTTGGGGTTTCTCATGTAAGAGAAACTGAATATTTAACCTTAGGCATCTGATTTATTTCACTTAACACTACAGTCTCTAGATTCATCAATTTTCCTACAAATGACTTACATTTATCCTTTTTTAGGTTTGAATAATGCTCCCCCATATATAAATACATCATTTTCTTTTTATTTATTTATTTTTATTTTAAAAGTAAAAGAACAAAAACACTAACAAACATACACACAGTAGCCTAAGAACAGTATGAAAACTGAATTATAGATAAGATGGCAGGGGATCAACAATGGTTGTTGTATTTCACATTGGTAGCTTCAAAGTGTATACTCAGGACAATACAAATAGACATACAAGATTGATCAAAGAACTAATCGTCGATTTTTTCCCACATTAATATGACATGAGAGAACAGTGAACCATGTCAGCCATCCCGCATATACCTACATACCTACACAGCTATCCTCCTCTTCCTTGTCTCCTTCCCTTCACCCCGATTGCTTTCTACCCTTGAGCAGTCTCCGTTCATCCGTCCCGATCTATATTTTCATCTCCAGGTTCCTATACTATATGCTGTTTGCACATGCACATCTGGTTTAGCTCAGTTATGAGTATGGTCTCTAATTGTGATGATTTGCCTATAAAATCCCCTAGATTGTCTTTCTTTACAGCTAAATAAAATTCCATTGTGTAAAAATTCCACAGTTTTTATATCTAGTCCTCTGTGGATGGACATTTGGGTTGTTTCCATGATTTAGCTATTACAAATTGTGCTGTCATAAACATGGGTGCACATATATCACAGTGATATGCTGTTTTCAGATCTTCTGGGAAAATCCCCAGAAGGGGGATAGCTGGGTTAAGTGGGACCTCCAACCTAGTTTGCTGAGGAATCTCCAAACCGATCTCCACAGTGGTTTCACCAGTCTGCATTCCCATCAGCAGTGCAGCAGAATTCCTGTTTCTCCACAGCCTCACCAGCATTTATTATTGGACGATTTCTTGATGCTGGCCAGTTTTACTGGGGTGAGATGAAATCACAATGTTGTTTTTATTTGCATTTCTCAAATGACTAAAGCTGGAGAACATTTTCTCATATATTTATTTGCCATTTTTGTTTCTTTTTCTGAGAAGTGTATATTCATCTCAGATGCCCATTTCTGGATTGGGTCTTTGAATTTGGACAGGTTCATGTTTTTTAATTCTTTGTATGTTCTAGATAGAAGGCCTTTGTGTGAGGGACAGCCAGTTAGGATTTTTTCCCAATCTGGGGGTTTTCTTTATACTCTGCTGGTGATTTCTTTAGATGTGCAAAAACTTTTCAGTAAGATGCGGTCCCAGTTATTGATTCTTTGAAGTGTTTCCCTTGCAGTTTGATTTTTTGTCCGTGAACCCTTTGCCTACTTCTATGTCTTCAAGGTTTTTTCCTACTTAATCTTCCGATAGGTTTAGTGTTTCTGTTTTAATATTGAGATCTGTGATCCATTTTGACTTGAGTTTGGTGCATGGTGATAGACTTGGGTCTATTTTCAGTCTTCGTCAAGTGGCAAGCCAGTTTTTCCAGTGCCATTTGTTGAAGAGGCTATTTTTCTTCCATTGAGGTTGTTTGGCCCCTTTGTCAAATATTAGGTGGCTGAGTGGTTTTGTGGTTGTGACTGTATCTTCCAGTCTGTTCCATTAATCCTCAGGTCTGGTTTTTAGCTAGTACCAGGTTGATTTTATTACAGTAGCTCTGTAGTATGATTTCAGGTCAGGGATTGTGATTCCACCTGACTTGACCTTGGGTCCCAGAATTGCTTTTGCTATTCTGGGTCTCTTCTGGTTCCAGATGAACTTAAGGCATGTTTTCTCTAGATCTGTGAGGTACATCGATGGTAGTTTAATGGGAATTGCATTGAATCTGTACAACAATTTTTGTAGTATGGCCATTTTCAAAATGTTGGTTCTTCCTAACCATGAGCAAGGAATGTTTTTCCATCTATTGGAACCCTCTTCGATCTCTTTTTTGATAGTACTATAGTTTTCATTGAATAGAACTTTCACCTATTTTGTTAGATTGATTCCTAAATATTTCATTTTCTTGGATGCTATTGTAAAAGGTATGGTATCCTTACTTTCTCTCAATCTGTTTGTTGTTTGTTTATAGGAATGCTATTGATTTTTGGGTGTTGACCTTGTATCCCGCTACTCTGCTGAATTTGTCAATGAATTGAAGGAGTCTTCTTGTGGAGTTTTTGAGGTCTTCCATGTAAATTATCATCTCATCTGCAAATAGCGATAGTTTTACTTCTTCCTTTCCTATCCGTATTCCTTTTATTTCTCTCTATTGTGTAATTGCTCTGGGTAATGCTTCTAGAGCTATGTCGAATAGTAGTGGTGATAGTGGACATCCTTGTCTTGTTCCTGTCTTTAAAGTTAAAGCTTTCAGTTTTTGTCCATTTAGTATGATGTTGACTGTCGGTTTGTCATAGATGGCTTTGATTAAATTGAGGTACAGGCCATCTATTCCTATTTTTTATAGGGTTTTTTAACATGAATGCATGTTGGACTTTATTGAAAGCTTTTTCTGCATCTATTGAGATGATCATGTGGTTTTTGTCCTTGGCTGTATTGATATGGTGTACTGCATTAATTGATTTGCGAATATCGAACCATCCCTGCATTCCTGGAATAAATCCAACCTGGTCATGGTGTATAATTTTCCTAATGATTCGCTGCATTCTATTTGCTAGTATTCTATTGAGTTTCTTTGCATCTATGTTCATTAGGAAGATTGGCCCATAGTTCTCTTTCTTGGTGGGGCCCTTCTCTGGTTTTTGTATTAGTATGATATTTGCCTCCAGAAATGACTTAGGGAGAATTGTTTCCTTTTCAATTTCATTGACATGTTTGAGGAGTGTTGGCGTTAAATCTACACTGAATGTTTTATAACATTCTGCTGTGAATCCATCAGGAGTTGGGCTTTTCTTTGTCCGTATGTTTTTAATGTTATTTTGAATCTCATTAATTGATATTGGGTTGTTCAGGGTTTTTATACCTTCCTGATTCAACTTTGGTAATTCTTTCATTTCTAGAAATCTGTCGATTTCTCCTGGGTTTTCTATCCTATTGGAGTAAAGATTCTCAAAGTAGGTATTAATGATCTTTTGAATTCCTCTAGGGTCTGTAGTGATTTCATCCTTTTCATTCCCTACTGCATGAATTTGAGTTCTTTCCTTTCTTTTTTGATAAGATTGGCTAGAGGTTTGTCAATTTTATTTACCCTTTCAAAAAACCAACTCTTTGATTCAGTTATTTATTGTAGAGTTTTCTTCATCTGAATTGCATTAATTTCTGCCCTAACCTTTATAATCTCCTGCCTTCTTTAGGCTTTGGGCTTGACTTGTTCTTCTTTTTCTAAAAGTTGGAGGTGCAACATTAGGCTATTTATTTCTTCTGTTTCTGTTTTCTGTATGTGTGGTTTCATTGCTATAAATTTCCGTCTGAGGACTGCTTTCATTGCATCCCACAGATTCCTATAAGTTGTATTTGTATTTTCATTTGTTTGTAGGTATTTTCTGATCTCTTCTCTAATTTCCTCTGTGACCCATTGGTTATTCAGGAGGTTGTTGTCTAATTTCCAAGTATTTGTAAAGTTTTTGGAATTCCCTTTGTGGTTAATTTCCAATTTCATTGCACTGTGGTCAGATAATATGCAGGGGATAATTTCAATGCTTTTGCCTTTAAGTAGGTATGCTCTATGGGCTAGAATGTGGTCTATTTTAAAGAAAGTCCCATGTGTAGCTGAGAAAAATGTGTATTCTGGTGTTGTGTGGTGGAACACTGTAGACATCTACTAATTCCATTTGTTCACACATTTGGTTCAGGTCTGTTATATCTTTGCTGAGTTTTAGTCCAGTTGACCCGTGTCTTTGCATCAAAGGGGTATTTAGGTCCCCTATTACAATAGTGTTATTGTTTATTTGGTTTTTTATTTCCGTTAAGATTCACCTTACATAGTTTGGGGCTCCAGTATTTGGTGCATACATGTTTAGGATTGTTATCTCTTCCTCTTGCAGTTTTCCCCTAACTGGTATATAGTGGCCTTCTTTGTCTCTTTTGATTGTTATCAGTTTGAAGTTCATATTCTCTGCAAACATAACAGCTACCCCTGCTTTTTTCTGGGAACCTGGTACATGGAGTATTGTTTTCCAACCTTTGACTTTCAGTCTATGGATTTCCTTTTGAGTAAAGTGTGTCTCCTGTATACAGCATATTGTGGGATTCTGTCTCTTAATCCACTCTGCCAGTCTGTTTCTTTTGACTGGTGAATTGAGGCCATTTACATTGATGGTTATAACTGTTATACACGGGCTTATTCTTGTCATGCTGTTTACTTGATGTTGCTTTCCTACTTTTGTTGTTTAATTTCTTGTTCTGCTTAAGGGTTCATTTCTATTGTTGTTCTTGGGAGTGTAGTCACTTTCTTCTCTGTCTAGAATATCTTTCAGTACTTTTTGTAATGTTGGTTTGGCACTTCTGAAGTTCTTCAGTTGTTGTTTGTCATGGAAATATTTTATTTCTCCATTGAATTTGAAGGATAGTTTTGCAGGATACATCAGTCTGGGTTGGATGCTGTTTTGTCTTAGAACCTGTGATACCTCGCTCCAAGCTCTTCTTGAGAGTTACACTCAGAAGGCTGCTCAGATGCTGATTTGTGGATGGAGCTCCTCCTTGGTGCAAAGTTCCATGGTGGAGCACGCACACACATGCCTCACCTGCCCAGAGTTCCACGTAGGCAGGCGGGCCGACTAGATGCTGCTTTGTGGGTGGAACTCCTCCCTGACCCAAAGTTCCAAGGCAGAGCATGTGCACACATGCCTCACCTGCCCAGAGGTCCACACAGGCGGGCTGCTCAGATCCTGCTTTGTGGACTGAACTCCTTCCTGACCCAGAGATCCAGGGCAGAGCCGTGCACACCTCACCTTCCCAGAGTTCCTGCAGGCGGACCGCTCAGATGCTCCTTTGTAGACCAAGCTCCTCCCTGACCCAGAGATCCAGTGTTTTTTTTATTTCTAATTTCATTCTATTGGGACATAATAGAATGCATGAGATGAATTCATTTTTTTCATAGTTAATGTTTCTTGTAACCTTGGTGGAGGTTCTATGAACTGTTGAAAACAATATATGTTCCACTCATCTTTGGTGAAACATTCTGTAAACATCTGTTAAGCACATTTGATCCATTGTTTAGTTCAAGTCTGATGTTTCATTGTTGATTTTTGTTCTGGAGATCTATTTCTGAGAATACAGTATTGAAGTCATCCACTATCTGTGTCTATCTTCGAGTGGTGTTTGCTTTATAAAGTTGGGTGTCCTGGTACTTCATGTATGTATATTTACATATACGATCAAGTAAAGTGCGCTTCTTGCAGGTAACATATAGTTAGGCTTTGTTGTTCAATTTAATATGACAGTCTGGATGTTTACTTGGAAAATAGACTGTCAATAGTATGTGCTTTGATAATGATTCAACAGGAACCATTTAGTGGAGCACTTGGAGATTTCCATCCTCTAATAGAATTTTGTACTCACATTGGCTATTATATCATGTACCTGGCACTATCATTCAATAGGATGTATATGAATGTTAAAAAATGATTCTTGGTCCTGCATACCTACTAATTGTCCTATAAGCCATGGTGTTTGTAAAGTAAAATTTAAAATTTTTCAGCCTTTGAAAGTTCTTAAAATATATGGAATATTAATTATTTTAATGTACTGTGAGGTTGAAATTCATTTATTCTATTATACAAATAATAAAGTATTTAAAATTAATGTTTTTACTTTATGTGTTCTGTACTTTTTGCAATGCAAACTGCATCTATACTTGATGTTTGTAAAAGCATAATTAGTTTTTATATCTATATGAACATTTACCATATTTCTATTTTTAGTTTTTTAATTTTAAAGACAAAACCACAAAATTTTAAAGACAAAAAAATACAAAATCAGAATAAGATAGGAGAATAACAATGGTTATTACATTTGTTATTGTTATCTTCAAAATATTTCCTCATAGAGATGAAAAATTGATCAAATAAGCACAAACCTTTCTTTTCAATGAACTAATTACAAATTAGTAGTATAAATATCTTAACTATTTTGTGTGTTTGTATATATATATAGTGTATATATGTAGTATATATATACATATATATATATATATATATGTATATATATATATACTTTTCTTTTTCCCTTTCTTCCTTTCCACTTTCCCCTATCAGAGTTGTCTTCTCTTCCCAATTCACAGTATCTATTGTATATTTTGGATCTTATTTACTCTTTTAGTTCTCACACTAGTGAGACAATACAGTGTTCCCATATATGAGTTTGATTTATTTTGCTTATGACTATGGTCTTGAGTTGCATCCATTTACCTATAAAAGTCTCAAGTTTATGCTTATTTATGATTGAGTAGTACTTGACTATATAAAGAAACCACATCAGTTTTATTCATTTTTCGGTTGATAGGCATTTGGGTTTTTTCCAAGATGTAGCTATTACAAATTGTGCTACCATAAATGTGGATACACATATACCACAGTAGTATACTGGTTTTAATACTTCTGGGAAAATATCTTGAGGGGAGTGAGTGGGTGGAATGGGACCTCTATTCCTACATTTTTGAGTAACCTTCAGACTGATTTCTACAGTGGTTGTACCATTATACATTCCCAATAACAGTGGAGAATGGTTTCTTTTTCCTCACAGCCCCGCTAGCATTTGTTATTGGTTGATTTCTTGATGTTAGCTGTTTTTTAGTGAGATGGAACCTTAGTGTTGTTTTAATTTGCATTTCTCAAATGACCAATGATGTTGAACATTTTTCATATATTTATTTGCCATTTGTGTTTGTTTATTTGAGAAGTATGTATTCACCTAAGATGATCATTTTTGGATTGGGTCTTTGAATGTGGGTGTCCAAATTTTTAATTCTTTCTATGCTCTAGATATAAGTCCTTGTCTGAGGGACTGTTGACTACAGTTTTTTGCCACTGTGTGTGTTGTCTTTTACTCTGTTGGTGATTTCTTTTGTTGTGTAGAATCTTTTTAAAAATGTGAAATCCCATTTGTTGATCTTTGAAGTTTTTCCAATGTGGTTTGGTGTTTGTTCATGAAGTCTCTGCCTAACTTATATGTTCAAGATTTCTACCTACTTTCTCTTTCAGTAGAGTTAGTGTTTCTGTTTTCATATTTAGATCTTTGATCCATTTTAACTTGAGTTTAGTGCATAGCAACAGACATGGGTCTAGTTTCAGTCTTTGGCATGTGTTTAAAACTAGAAATCAACATGGTTGCACTATTGACTTATGTCGCTTTATTGGAAGGAATAGTTTATGAGTAGTTGTTTGATCAATCTTGTACATCTACTTGTATTTTCCTGAGCATACACTCCGAAGTTATCAATATGGAATACAACAACCATTATTAATTCCCTGCCACCTTGTCTGTTATTCAGTTTGGATTGTACTGTTCTTGTGCTACTTTGCATCTTTTTGTTAAAGTTTTTGTTCTTTTAGTCTTAAAATAAATAAATAAATAAATAAGTAAGTAAAACTAGAAATCAGCAGGAAGAGGAGCTTTAGAAATGTTATAGTCATTTGGAAATTAAACTCCTTCTTCTTTAATTACCAATGTGTCAAACACAAATAGAATTTGAAATTTCAAAATTTCTTAAATATGAAAATATTCATACAAAACTATAAATTGCAGCAAAAGTAGTATTGAGAGAAATTCATACTAAGAAAGTGCTACATAAAAATAGAGAGATTTCAAATAAACAACCTAGTGATACAACTATAGGAACAGATGAACACACCAAATTCAAAATTAGTAGAAGAAAAATAATAAAGAAAAGTAGAGCCATAGAAGCAATAAGGTAAACAAGACACAGATAAACAAAGTGAAGAGATTTGCCTTTAAAAATTTAAACAAAACTGCCTTAAGTTTGTGTAGACTAAACAGGAAAATAAAGAGAAATCCAAAATAAGTAAGGTAAGAGATGAATAAAGAGACTTATGCCCGATAACACAAACGGAAAAGCATCGTCAGGGGCTGTTATGAAGCAGATCTGGCTGACACACTGGAAAGCTGGGGGGATGGGTAAGCATACAGCCACATGTGACCTACCACAGTGAGCTACAAGGACAGAAAACTCCAGCCCGGCACTAATAACTGTTCATGAGACGATAACAGGAGAGTCTTGCAGCAAAGAAAAGAACAGCATTGGATGGCTTCACTGATGAATTTTATCAAGATTTTAAACAACTACCTTCAACTCTTCTCCAGCTCTTTCAATATGTTGAAAGAGATAGAGCTCTTTGAAACACATTTAAGAGGCCAACATTGAGCCTAATTCCAAAATCAAAAAAATGCACGTGGAAAAAGAGATGCACAGATCTATCTGTGATGAACATAGTCACAAAAATTCTCAATGAAACCTTAGCAAATCAATTTCAAAAGTATATAAAAGCAATTTTATAGAAAGCTAGAGATACATTTCTGTGGCAAAGCACCTGTTTAGTATGCATGATTTCTGGGCTCAATTTCCAGTTCTGCAAAAAAAGGAAAAAAGTAAGACAGGATTATACCTCATCGTCAATTTGGACTTACCACAGGGACGCAAAACTGGTTCACCATAGGTAAATCATAAATATAATAGATCATTTCCATAGAATAAGGCTAAAATCCATTTGATCCTGGAAATAGTTGCAGAAAAAAATTAATAATATTCAATAACACTTAATAACTTTGAATAACCCCAAAATTTAATTACAAAAGCAATGGGCATCGACAAAGCATGGGTTATATAAGACAAATGTACCTCCAGCATCAATTGATATTGCAAAAAGCTGAAATGATTTTTAATAAGATCAGGAGAAGACACAGTATAGAATTTGTAGTCTTAGCCAGAAGAGTAAGACTGGTGATACCAGTGTGGAAATCAGTTTGAAGATCCCTCAGCAAACTAGGTCTAGAGGTCCCATTCAATCCAGCTATTCCCCTTCTGGGTATTTTCCCAGAAGATCTGAAAATATCATACCACAGTGATATATGTGTACCCATGTTCATAGTGGCACAATTTGTAATTGCTAAATTGTGGAAGCACTCCAAATGCCCATTCATTGAGGATTCGATAAAAAAAAAACTGTGGTATTTTTATATAATGGAGTATTTACTCAGCTATAAAGAAAGACAAACTCGAGGCTTTTATAGGTAAATGGTCACAATGAGAGACCATATTCATAAATGAAATAAAGACCTCCATGGGTAAGCAATGTGTTGTTTCACTAGTATAAGAACCTGAAGATTGAATAAAAACTAGGAAGTATGATAGACAGAAATGTCTATCATAGACATTGTGAAATGAAAGGAAAATGCTCGAAAGTAAGGAGAACTGGGAGGTGGGAAAGGAGAAGGGAAAGAAGGGAAAATTATGCACGTACATATATACAGGATATGCTAACAGTTGTACTACTGTCTTCTGCTTTACTGAAAGGAACAGTTAATGATTATTGGTTTGATCATTACTGCATATCTCTATTTGTGTTCCTGAGATACCACTTGGAAGATATCAGTATTAATACAACACCCACTGTTAATTTCCTCCTACTTTGTCTTTAAATCTGTATTGTTTGTATCGTTCTTATGATATTTTGTAAATGGATATCCGCTTGTTAATATGTTTTCTTCCTTTATTCTTAAAATAAAAAAAAAAGTGGTATTTTTTATACAATTGAGCATTACTTGGGTATAAAAATGGTAAACTCATGGTTTTTATAAGTAAATGGATGCAACTAGAGACCATACTCATATGTGAAATAAACTGGATCCACATGTGTAAACATCATATTGTCTTCCTGGTGCAGGAGACTGAAAGAATAAGTAAAACTCAGAAAGTATGCTAGATCGTAGAAAGGGGAAAGAAATTGCTCAAAGGAAGGAATGACTGGGATGAATGAAAGAAGTAAAAAGAAAGAAGGAAGGCAAATAGATAGATAGATAGGTAGATAGATAGATAGATAACTAGCTGGGATAAGTGTTCTGCTGATGTCTGTATATTGAAAGGAGAAGTTAATGCTTAAAATTTCTTATGCTCTGACTAACTGCACATGCTTACTTCTGGTAATCTGAACAACTGATTTGAAGGCAACAATATGCAAAGGAACTACCACGGTGAATTTCTACCATCTTGTCTAATGAAACTATTATCTCTAATGTTTTATCTAATAATTATTTTCTCATTCTCTTTATTGGTTTGAGCAATCTTCCATTCTTACAACTGGTAATCTCAGCAATGTATTTGGAGATAACAATGTGTAATATAACCACCACTGTTAATTCGTATCCTTTTGTCTTGAAACCCTGTATCACTTTTTTTCTTTTTTCTTTTTTTTTATTTTAGAAACATAAAAGTACAAAAACCTATTGACAAACAGACACCCATTATCATAGAAAATAGTACAATCACAACTAATCTATAGACAAGGTGATATGGTCTCAACAGTTGTTGTTGCTTTATCCATTGATATTTTCGAATTGTAGATGTATGGACCCATATACAGACATGCAAATTTAGTCAGACAGT